>JACGAQ010002408.1:0-41686 GCA_014119065.1 Orius insidiosus
ATTCCGCCCCTTGGAGCCCCTTTTTTTGTTAAGTCCAAGTACTTAAGTTATTAGTTCGGTCTAAAAAGGAGACTTTTTACTGACAAAAAATTTTAATCGCTAAGGGAAAAGGTTACAAAATATTCAACTAGGAAACTTGTTGGGTTTCCATAAGGTTTTAACGGTCCGTTTTAACACTTTATACCGGGGCGTTTTTCCGTATTTACTTCAAACTGATGGTTTAAAATTTTTTTTTTTTTAGATACAGTAGACGCCGCTTATGTGATCGCCTTGGGCCCAACACTAAATGATAACATTAAACGACTGATAATAATAAGCGAAGATGGCGAGGATAGGGTTAAAAACGGAGGGAAGTATAAGGAGGGGGAGTATAACGGAGGGGAAGTAAAAGAAGAAGAATAAATAGAGGGGAACTATGAAAGCGGAAGAAGTATAAAAGGAGGGGAACTATGAAAGAGAGGAAGTATAAGGAAGGAGCAGTAAAATAACTGTAAAATTCGATGTACTTTTTGAGGATCTCCAATTTCTCCGGAACACTGATGTCTTAGGCTTTTTAGCATTCGTTTTCAAAAAATAAAACAAAAAAAAAATTCGAAGAAAATAAGAAGCTTAGAAAATCAAATTTATGAAGGGGGGTTTGTTTACATTTTGAAAAGATCGAAAATAAATCATCACCTGTCATACATTTCAGCTAAAAATATCCCCTCGTAATTATTTTTTCGCTTATGTTTTCAACTTTATTTTTCTTTAGAAATAATACTCTCTTTCTCAACCTTTTTTATTTAATTTTATTTTTCTTTTCGAGATTTGGTGATCACATAAAGCGAATTTTTGATCACAATAAACGGAAAAATTATAATGCAAAAGAATAGATTGGTCCCGTTCCAGGCCATTTTGATCACACTATCCGGTTGATAACATTAACGTGATCACATTAAGCGGCGACTACTGTTAAAATATTACAAATATTATCTGGAAATTTATTCATGATAAATAACACGTGTTTATTGGAGTAATGATAATTTTCTACGAACATTTGTGTTTGTTTAATATAAAAAACAGGTTTTTTTATTTAAAATAAATAATTGAGGATTATAAAACTTGGTGGATGAACACTAAAAATTTTGTATTTTAGAAACAAATGCTGCGGATGAAATTTATGCGCGGTTTAGGCTTAGGGGGAGGGACTCGGTTAATCATAAGACGAAAATTTTATAGCCTTCGCTTACGTATAAGGGAGAAAGGGAGAAAAAAAAAATGTTAAAAGTCGAATCTGCGGACCGTGTTTGGTCCTTACTGCGTTTTACGAGTGGCACTAAACCGTAACAAGTTGTCAAGAAAGGGGCCTGGGTACAAGAGAGGGGCCCACGCTTCTGTCCCTTCAACCTTTACAACCCCTCGTTTGAGACAACAAGGCTCTTATGGGACACTCACGGAGCTCCTGATTAGCCTCAGGAGTTTAAACTTTCATAAGACACCTCTCCTTCTCTACTTAAGAAATTAGTTGCGGTTCCAACAAGTTTTTTTTTCTTATAATTTTATAGGAGGAACTTAAGTCATACCAAGTTAGTACCTAAATTTTTTTTTCACATTTTATGTATTAGAAAAAAAAATTAAAAAAAAAACTGCCGACAAAGGATTCAAATCACGTTTACCAAAGCAAATTTTTTTACGTAAACAAAGGTTGATACAAAAACGGTTTGCTGATGAGGAAAATTGAAAAAAAAAAATTTTTTTTTACCTTGGCGGATATTCCAAAATTACAAAGGTTTACGTCACAAAGCTGCAAGGTACAACAGGGCACACACTTCATTTGTCAATTCTCTCAGACAGGCAGACAACGCTTTTATATCTACAAAACCATTGGTTTTTCTTCTTTTCTTTTTCCCTTTTGTCAATGTTCCCATTGCGGATTTTCAAAGAAATTGGATTTGAGGATTCCATATGAAAGGCGAAGGTCATGTTAAATGTTATATTATTATTAATAAATACAGAAGTGGCAATGCTCAAGTGTCTTCAAATTTTGAATTAGTCCTTCTGTTTCCTTTGATTCCTTCCTCCGCGGCAATTAATTACAAGAAAGTCAAACGAAATTCAATACAATCAGTCTAAGAGTTTCAGGAGAGAAAAGAGACCAGAATGGCAATTCGAGAGCAATTTCCCCACCCGCGCCATCGGAGAAACCGCCAAAGAAACGATTAGAAAAGCAAATAGAAGGAACCCCTTGGTGTTAATTAGCGCGGAACACTGTCGATCCTCCGGAATCACAAGTAGCTCTCGCGACTTAGAAACAACTTTAATCCCGAAGGGAAAAAGCTTTGAATAAAATTACAATAAAACGGTCTATATCAGCTTTATTGTTGTTTTTTTATTAGAATTAAAAATTTTTCTTCATCATTTGCTTTCTACGAATTTTTCAATTTTTATTTCAAAAGTGGCTCTTTTTCAAGTTTTCATTGGCGGATCAAGCTGAACATTTCGACGAGATTATTATTGAAGAAAACGATCTCAGAGCCTTCTGTCTTTGACAGTCCGTAAAAAAGGAAGTAAAGGGGAAAAAAAAATTTAGAGAGATATTTCTAATTAAGGATCTTACTCTCTTGCTCCTGACACCTTCCTCAATTTTCTTTTTTAGATTTTTTTTCCCACCCCCCAATCTACAAACTTAATAACAAGACTCACTCTATTTAAGTGATGTTTTCCTCCCTTGACAGCCGAGTTTTTGCAACGTACGGTTTATGGTGAAAATGACAAATTATCTTCGAGGGAAAGCCCTGACGTGGGTACTTCAGGAGATTTGTTTATAAGTAGTTAGGCTAAACCATCAACACTCTCCGGTCTTTCAGAACTGTAGATTTTTTACCCCTTTTCTTATTGTCATAAGTCCGTTTGTATTTTACGAAAGATAAATTGCGAAAATTAATATAAGCGCCATTTAACAAAACAAATTCCCAACAGGTGGGATTAGAGATGTATTGTTCCCACTCTGAGAAAGTTCTATTTAATTAACCCGGTCGATAGATAAGTTAAAGTGTGCTTCAAATGCAATCGCTTTGCTGGAAGTGAATAAGTTTTAAGTCTTCTGTAAGCGCTAAGCTACGCTGTTCTTGGGGGTGAAAAATTGCATAGTTTATCGAGAAGCCGATAGAGGATTTTTAAAGAATCTAAAATCGCGTTTTTAAGTGAAAAAAGAAAAAGGATTTTTTACACAAAATGCAAATTATAACTTTGTGAAACTATGTAGAGCGGGGACGAAAATTATGTAAAGTATAGGGTCCTAATTCCCATTTTTTAAATTTTTAATTTTCACTTCTTTTTAATTTATTCTCGTATAATTACAACTCCTGTGGGGAATTATTGTGAATTTCTGGGTCCGAAATGTGGGTTAAACGATGGATTATTAATGATTGGCTTTCGGGATTGTGATCTCGAGGGGGCGATGTTTTTCCGAATGTTTCGACTCCCCAGCCGGAGGTTTTTTTCCGGGGAGAGTCTTTTTCCACATTTAACACGACGATAAACAACAATAAAGCCCATTAAAAGGGACAATAAAGAGTCTACTCGGTCTGGAGACGTCTTGACAATAGAAGCCCAGTTGGACTCTTACCAAATGCGGGATTGCAGATCTGCATGAGGTATGAACATGTTACATGTGGTCTTAGATATTTTAAATTATTGATTTTTAACTTCGATCGTAGTTATGCTGATGGTTAAGAATGAGAGTCGATTTTGATCAGCTGGCTGCAACAGTTTCGGTCGTGAGAAGATTAAAATGACGGTTCTAGCCATGTGGAGGTACTTCTCCACCTGCTCTTCTGCCTATCCGCCCACGGCCCCACAGTTCTTGAAGGCTCCCTCCCCTATCCCTCTCTCTTAACCAGTATTCTCGTCTATGTAGACCACCAACGCCACCTACCTTCCCTTCTGGAACTCTCCCTGCCCCCCCCCAAGAGGTGGGTGGGGGATGAGGAGGAAGGTGGGGAGCGGTATGGTCTATGTACGATATTGAGAGAGGGTAAGAGAGATGGAGAGGGGCCTTCAAGAACGAAGACTGGACAGATGGGGGGATGGGCGGAAGAGGCTGACCTCCACATGGGGCCCGGCCATTTTAATCTACTGTCGTAAACTCATTATACTCTGATCATAAATATTAAAAGATCACTTGTGAACACTCTAAAATTTTAATTTCAAAGTATTGTATGGATAGTAAATGAGGTTGAGCCGTCACGCTCGGCTTGTAACGCTATTCGGTAAAAGTCGGCTTGAGTCGAATCTGAGAGAGTTTGTCGGCTTGACTCGAATTTCATTTTTATAGATACAAAATAATGAAAGTCATTCAAATTTTTAAAAAATCTATTAGCATAAGTAAAGGGAATTCGCGTCGTCAAGATTTTTCGTGGAAAGCGCCAACCTTCCGATTTAGGGAACGCATTGTGATTCTATAAAATACCCCATCCCTCGGGACTGGAAATTCAATTTATTTTATTCAGATGATTTATACAGGGGAAAAAGCATTGGTAAAGTCAGCGGTTTTCTCTCCCTATTCATCACTACAACCGGTTTCTCCCTTAACACCTCGCGAACTCCGGTTCTCATTATAAACGTGTTATTATAACGAAATTGTTTTACAAAAAGGAAAAAAACATGCTATCAAAGTGGGACAACATTTTTATTGTTCGGTAAAAAGCGTTTTAGGTGCGGGCTGTGATGGGGACCATACGCGGGGAAAGAAAAAAAACCCTCGTCAAAAGCATCCAGGTCTTTTCCTATAAAAACACGTGGAAATCTCTTTTCTGAATTCCCATCCAGTGCGACAATGGGAAGACGACCACCAATGAGGCGGACACGGAAACAATTTTCGATCCCTCTTTCAACTCGGGCTTTTTTTCCAACTTCCCTCGTCCTCAAGGTTTTCCTTTAGAACATCCCTATCGAATAAAGTGCTCTTTTGTGTCATACATTATGAGTTTTTGTTATTTTTTTAAAAGTTTTTCAATTTTTTTAAAAATTTTATGTAAATATTGAAATTTGAGTAATAAAAGAACCATTATTTCTCATTTTCTAACAAGAAAAAAAAGTCCAAACTACACGGAACTTAATGCGCTTAAGGTAGAAGTGAGTTTAAGTTTAGGACGATCGTGGGGGGGGGGGGCAGAGAGGACACGTGTTTTTATGTTCCTCTTGCGTGCTCGAACACCTGTGGCTCTCTTTCTAATAAGGCCGGGAGGCCTCCAACAACTTTCTAAAGACTAACAACTGAGAACAATACGAACTTCATTAGTGCACGTGGGGAGGCTACGGGTGAAAAGGGAGACGTAACCCCTATCGACCCTCATTACAACTTCTGCGATAAATAATAACAGTCGAATACATCGACTAAATTTAATTTAACGGCTTTCTTATAGCATCTAAAAAAATTTAAAACCTAATTTTTTTTATTTTTTTTTTTATATCCAAAGGAGTTCTTATTAGAAGGTTTTCCAGGGACGTAAACGTTCTTATTGCTGTCTCGACCCAGACATAACGTCCTTTACATGCCTCTTATATTAAAAATTATAATGAAACTGATAAAATATAAAACATTTATAAAAATGAGACGTTTCCATTGAAAAGTTGATAAGAAAAATATAAATTTTCACCTCATAGGGAGATAAAATGTTTACCCATGTAGATAGCGCTTATATTAATCTAAATCTTGGAAACTGCTTTTTGAATAAAAGAACTGAGGGTAGATAAATTTTTTTTTCGTAAAAAAACGGTTCCCGTGCAGTCTACAGTGATAAGACACCTTTAAAAGAGGGGTCCCCAGCTAACCCCAACCTATTTAAGAAAAGGGAGCCGTCAACCCTTGACTAAACCTAAAGTCACTTTAAATACTTTAAGAAGAAACCTCCCACCCTTTCTCACTTTTCTAAAGACTTTTGTGAAATTTATTTCACCCTCGAGCTTGAATCCTCCCATAAATTACTCTAATTGTTTAGTCAATTTTAAAAACCTTTTTCTTCAAAATCTGAATAAGTTTAGGATAAAAATGTGTGGGAGAAATTGCTAAATTGACCGACTGTCAAAGACATGTGCTCGATATCTACGAGGGGGCCATTCAGAATGGTCTTTAGGGTTGCAAATAGGCATCGAAAATGGATATTGAATACGTCTGAGATACGACTATTTGCATTCAGAAAAGCAAGAAAATGGGAGGGGAACTTTAAGGATATTCTGTCAAAAAGGCAAGAATATATAGTGTCTTACTTCAAAGCCATTATTAGGAATCTCTCTATAGAAATCTCTCTGCCACCAATGAAAGTGGCGAAGGTGGTGACTCTGCATCCAAAAATCAAAACTGATGCAAATTTTCTGCCATCTTTTTTAAAAATCGCAATCCTTTCAGTTTCTAAAAAAGAAGCATTTTTTCTTCCTGAAACTCGATTTTCCTATGTTTTCCATCCTTCTTTTTCCCTCTTTCCGCGTCCTGTTTTTTCAGATAACGGTTTTCAACTGTCTTGTTTCTGGTAGCACATCCAAGCGATAAATCTGCAAGTTTTTAGGGCACGTTTTCCACCCCTTACGATCTTCCCGCGTCCTTCCACCCTTTTCGGACGCGACTGCCCTCTTAACTTTTGTCAAACTGTAATGCCCATAAAACAAACCATGGGAGTCGGTTTCGTATAAAGTTCAAGGATCATTTTCTTTTCCTAAAATGAAGATGTTTTTCAAGAAATTCCTCTATTCGTACGGATAGAAAAAACGTACTAATATCTACTCTTACGAAGAAATTGAAATTATTATTATCATATAATTAACCAATAATGGAGGCAGAAATGACATATAACGGGTATCTCACGACGCGTTTCGCCTTAAAAAGCCTCGTCAGGTGAGCCCTCTAACACAATTTGTTGGAGAACGGGGACGGCGCGGCGGTGAGCCTTTTTATTTATTTACTATTATTTACCAAATAGCATTGTCAGCAATCAGAACATTTAAATTTAAATTTTTAAATAAAACAAATTATCAATAAACAGAAGTAGGAACTTTTTGAGTTTTTGAATTTTCTCCAATTTTCAGAAAAATTTACTCTGGTTAGGAAAAAACGTTTCTTTAGCTTTTTTTTAAAAAAAAATGTTTCCTTTATTTTTCTACATTTTTCTGTTTTTTGAAAAAAATCGTTTGTATTTAAATAAGTAAATGTATTATAAAGACAAATCAAAAGTATAAAAAATTTTAAAACCTTCTGTTTTCTTACAAAATAGGAGCAAAATTTCGAAGAAAAAACACCGCCGTTAAGTGGTATAAAGGACCCTTAAGCAACCCCATAATTATTTTAAAATAAAATTCATTTTAAGAATCGCATTTCCTTTTTAACTTACCAAATGATTAAATCATTTACTAAATTACAAACACTGAAAGCAGTTATGAGGATATTTAATGTAAAATATGAACGCACGATTATATCCAGTGTTATTTACATTGTTCTGAGCTTAATCGTAAATTAATGTGAAAGCACTAAAAGCATATTAATTTACAGGGTATAATGTTTTTGTTTGACCATAGGTTTTGCCCTGTATCTCAATAAATCTTATTCTGTGAGCAATAGACAAAAAAGTGAAAAGGATTTTTTTAAATCCGATTAGTTCAGTTTGTTGATTAATGGTATTCTTTGAGTAGAACTTCCTTTCCTACTAATCTGGCCAATAGGGTTATAAGTCACCGTAATCGCCGGTTAGTCAGTCGACGATTAAGACAATAAAACCGCTAATTTTTGCCTGATTAACGTAATCTATGATTTAAATTAATTTCCATTTATTGCAAAGATAATTTGCGGTTTCAGGAAACAGCTGCCCTTCCCGCCGAGGCTTTTTTTCCAGATTAAATCCTTCCATTTAAAATCAGACCTTTTATTATTTAAATATTTTATTTTATTAGTATTTCTTTTTCATTAAATGTAATAAATTAAGGAGCATTTTTAAATAAATCGAATATTGGATTTTAGCTTCACATTATTTTTTAAATATATTATTTCAATTAAAAAAATGAAAAAAATAATAAAAAAGAAGAAAGAAAGGTTTCCAGGAATTTTTTTCCGCGTTTGACAGACAGAAGCCATTTCACACGTCAGATTTGGTATTCAGTTTTTTAGATGACATCCTGGTATTATTTTATTACAAATTTAACTCTTATAGGGCTAAAATTAGATAAAGGAAAAACTGTAAGTTTTCCAATTAGCACTAAGCTCGTATAAAACAAAAAGGATTACACAAAAAAAGAGATTAAGAAAAGGGCCTTTTTTTTATCTCCCTTGTTCAACGGAATCCTTTCGAATATTGGCTTTTCTTTCTTTAAAAAATTTAATTGAAGCTAATATTATGCTGTACTTTTGTTTAAACGTTTTTTTTCGATATTGATATCGAGAGGGTCAAAAGGGCCTTTGGCTAATGATGTCTTGCATTGGTGGAGGCTCTCAATCGAGTCAAAGCACGCTCGGTTGCTCCTTTTCAAAACCGCTTCTTTACCTACACGTTACTCGGGAAAACTCCAACAAAGAGGTCCTCGACTTTTGTATAAAATCTTGTAAATTCAAAAAGAAATTTTTATTCCTTTTTTATAAGTCAAAACGACACAAGTGAATTTGGAGGGCTTAGGGTGGATTTATCGCCTGGTCTAAACCTCTTCTCTTAAATATTACATGATTTGTAGGCCCTGTCTCTCGCCCTATTTTACAGCCAGTAAATAATGAAAATGAAAAAACCACACTCTCAGTAAATTATATACGTCATTTTAAATTAAATCTGGTTTCAAGCTTACCAACTTTTAAAAAAGTAAATAGTTTAAAAAATTTATTTAAAAGACATAAAAACTATTAGAAAAGTGTCCCACCTGGAAAGAGTCCCAGGAGTGGACTCAAATCTAGTTGTCAACTAAGTTAAACTTGTCAGAGAGGAAGGATGAAAAAAAAATCGAAAGGGCTTAAAAGGTTGACCTAAACTTTGCTCTTCTCTTAAATTTCGCTATTAAACTTATAAAAGTTTTCAATTTTTATTCATCCTGTCTGATATTTGACGATTTTTATTGAAAACGAATATAGGATTTTATGGTTTTTCTCGGTCGAAGACGTAATAAACCCAAAGCTTTGAGTTTTTAATTAAGACTCCCCTCCACTCTTTTCCTACCACCACCATGGAATCCTTTTAATGAATATTGGCTAAAGGTTGACACCAGGAAATTAATTTTCTTTAATATTCGTCTGTCCTTATTTAGGGGTTTTATTAAACGGAATCTTTAAATTTTATGAAGCAAACGATGTAGCAATACAATTATTTAATAAGACAATTTTTAGCGTCACTGCGTTCGGTGAAATATATCTCTTCAAGTTTTTCTACGAAGTTTTGCTCCAATTTTGAGAGCTCCCAGACGATAAAAATCGAGGAAAACTAGCAAAAATGTTGTAAAACTGGGGTTTTCAGGCTAAAAATCGTGGAAATCGAGCAAAAAGTAAATTTGGAGTTTTTAGTTAGAAATATCGAGAAAAAATAAGCAGAATGTGCTAACATTTTGCCTCCCTAGCGGAAAAATCGAGGAAAACTAGAAAAAATGTTCTAAAACTGGAGTTTCTTGGCTAAAAATCGTGGAAAACGAGCAAAAATGTTGTAAAACTAGAGTATTAGGTTGAATGACGAGAAAAACAAGCTAAATGTGCTTAAATTGGGGTTTCCAGGCTAAAAATCGTAGAAAACGAGCAAAATGTAGTATAATTGGGGTTTTTAAGTTGAAATGTGGAGAAAACAAGGTAAATGTGCTTAAATTGAGGCTCCCTGGCGATAAAATCGAGGAAAACTAGAAAAAAAATGTAGTAAAACTGCGGTTTCCTGGCTAAAATCGTGGAAAACGAGCAAAAATGTTGTAAAACTGGGGTTTTCAGGCTAAGAATCGTAGAAAACGAGCAAAAATGTAGTAAAATTAGAATTTATAAGTTGAAATGTGGAGAAAAACAAAATAAATGTGGTTTAATTGAGGCTTCCTGGCGATAAATCGAGGAAAACTCGCAAAAATGTTGTGAAACTGTTGTTTCCGGGCTGAAAATCGTGGAAACGAGCAAAAATATTGTAATATTTATAGGCCAAATGGGGGTGAGCGCAATTATCCATTCCCCTTCCATCTCCATAAATAGCTTTTAGGTCCTTAAAACTTTAATTAATAATTTCTCAGAAATTCCGGGTAAAGGGAAGTTAACGGTTATTTGTAAAAACATGATTTTTGTGCCCAAAAAAATCAAAACTTCTACATTAAGTACTTTGAAAATTCAGATTTCACTCAGTAGATGCTAAATTTTTATTGGCTTGTTAAACTGGACCTTCAAAAAAACGTCCTTTCATTTTAAAGCCTGGGGATTTGTTCCATTTTAAGCTCATTAATGAACCTTGCTAAATATTAAAATAAAAATGTTTGTTAAATTTGATTTTGGGTCTTTCAAGACTTTCATAACTTTTTCCCTCTGAGTTTTACACTGTTATAACATAATTTCTTAAAATTAAAGTCTTGGGGAAGATAAGAAAGTGGATTTTCTTTTGTGATTTTGAGAAATCTCTTGTGGGACTGCCATGTTGAAGTGATATATTGAGCTATTCTTTAGTAAGAGGTCCTCTTCACAACTTTTTACATTCAAGTGGACCCCTCACCACCACTATTGAATCCGATTCTGTTTTTAAGACGAAACTTTTTATTTCGTGCAACTTTTTTCTGAAAAGTTTTTTTAAAGACTTTTGTCTTAATTTTTTTAATTATCGCATTCGCTAATAAATCAAACGAGGAACACGAAACCTGTTTATTACACGAAAATTCAGTACCTACATTATCATTATTAAATGTTTAAACTTTTAGAATTTATGTGATAATTTGAATTTTTTGGCCATAATCCTGTTAAAAGCTTAGAGAATTTGGATAATCACCAGATTTAAAAATACCTGAAATAAATAAAATTAAACAAAAAATAGCCGTCGTATTTTTAAAACTTCCACTAAACCCTCCAACCCTTCTAAAGTTACAAAAAAAGGAAGTCGAGACAGAAAAGGCACTCACCGTTTATAGTTCCAAGAGTGCGACTATTCGTAAAGCCTTATTTTACCGGAAGGGAAGAGAGAAGGGCGATTTAAAGGGATTGCCCGTGATCGCAAGATATCCCCTTCCATGGCTTTCAGCGGACAAAAGTTCAAGCAACCTTTTAACGTATTTTATACTCAACAAACTAATTATAGCTCCATTGTCTATAACAAATTTAGAACCTAAATAAACAATCAAGTTTTCAAATAAAATGTGAAAATTTTAAAACACTGAGGTTGACTATGGTTTTAAACTTTTGGATAATGGATTTTAAAATAACAAAAATTAAATAAATTAAAAGTTTGAACAAAAACGGTTTAATAAGGATCCTCACTCTGCTAAAATAATAAAGAGAAAGAGGGGCTGAACCTGTCACTGCTAATAACCCCAGTTTGAATGAAGTATGCCTCCATAATTCAATTTTTGAATTGACCCTCCCCTTCCGCGGATAATTTTAAACGTCGGGGGCCAATACGGAGGCCTTTTTCGGCCAGCAAACACCCCTCCCAATCCTCGATCGAAATTAATAAACCGCAAAACGCAAAAACGAGCTTCTAAATCCGGTGCCAATCGTCTGTAAATTATGAAGCCCGCAAACAACGAGTTGATTATCAAACCGCGATTATGATGAAACTAGTTCGACAACGGTTTATATTAAATTTTCAAGATATTCCAGCGAATATGATTGCAAAATACGAAAATAGGCTGGAAATTAGAATTTTAGGTTGGTCCGGGTAATTTCACGTGGAGCTTGATCAGATTTCCGAATCGAATAAAAGGGAAGCCGATAAGTCCCTCGTTTCACCCTTTTCCATCCTAAGAACCCTCGAATATACTTAGGCACCTACACGAGGAATATCATGAGGCCTTACGTTTTTATTTTACATATTATTTTCTAATTTTAAAAATGCTACACACAAAAGGACTTATCAGATTTTTGAATAGTCAAAAATACCTTAAAAAACATACATGGAGTTAATGCAACAAATTTTTAAGTTCAAACAATTAACCAATAATAGAGGTAGAAATGACTGTGATAACGGGTATCTCACGACGCGTTTCGGCTTAAAAAGCCTCGTCAGGTGAGCTATTTCCTCTACCACAATCATATCTATCTTTTCACTGTGGACCTATCTCCGAAAGATTTAGTGGATATAGCGGGAAGCCGGAAGAAAACCGTCTCCCTAAGCTCACCGCCGCCACCGTTCTCCAAGAGATAGAGCCACTCACCACCTGATTATTGTTTTAATTTTTATGACAGATTGACAGAATGATTGTGATAGAGGGAATAGCTCACCTGACGAGGCTTTTTAAGCCGAAACGCGTCGTGAGATAACCGTTATCACAGTCATTTCTTCCTCTATTATTGGTTAATTGTTTGATAGTAAAATCAACTTCTTGCGGAATACAGACGCAATAAAAAGTTTTTAAATGTTTTCTCCGAGCAGCTGACCAAGGGACTCCCTGGTTTTACCAGAAAATTCAATTTTCGGGTTATAAAATGCTAATCGATTTATAAGTAACTGATTCCAGATACTCGTTAAATTTTGATTAAACGCTTTAATTAAGGCTTGAGACAAATGAAGTAGAATGATTAAAATACAAAAGAAAAAATGTTCTTCGCTCTTTATTTTTTTAAGGGTTGGTTTTTAAAGAAAAAAGAAGTAATAGGTTGCGAAGGGGGGGGGGGGGTGGTGGAAAGAGATATTTTACTTTTTGCATGTTGACATTGATCTCCATTTCGTGGGTTCCCTATGGAAACCTCTATCTCTAAACTTCAATGCCCTTTTCATCAATCTTTATCCGATTTTCTCCCTCGTTCGACTCTCATCCCGGGCCTTTCGCGATTACCCGCCAATCCACCCTCCTTTTCCATCATTATCAGGTAATCCATCACATTTTCTGGGGACACCTCCGATGACGTACCGTCTATTTTCGACTCCAAATCAATATTGAAGAGGAGCTTACTCAAACCAATATCATCCCAACATTCCTAGATAGATATTGGTGGGAAAATAAAATTAGAAATTATAATTTCACGTATAATGTACCACATTAATATTTAATATTTTATGCAGATCTAGGTGGGGGGACTAAAAAGGGGAAAAAGCGCAAAAGACTTAGAGCCTTAAACGTATATGAAAAGTCGGCCTTAGTAGGCAAAAAAGTGTGGCTCAAATTAGTTTTATTAACAATTAACAAACCAAAATAGAGGAAGAAATTACAGTGATAACGGCTATCTCACGAGGCGTTTCGGCTTATAGAGCATCGTCAGGTGAGCTATTCCCTCTATCACAAATTTTTATCTTTTCACTGTGAACCTATCTCCGAGAGCTTTAGTGGATACAGCGGGAAGCTGGAAACAAACCGTCTCCCTAAAGCTCACCGCCGCCACCGTTCTCCAAGAGAAAGAGCCACTCACCACCTCATTATTGGGTTTCAATTATTTTGACATATTTGCTACCATGGCATTACTTTAAATTTACGATTTTAATGTTTATTGCGTCCGTATTCCGCAAGATTGTTGATTTTCCTATCAAATAATAAGCCAATAATAGAGGAAGAAATGTGATAACGGGTATCTCACGACGCGTTTCGGCTTAAAAAGCCTCGTCAGGTGAGCTTCCCGATGTAACCACTAAAGCTTCGGAGATTGGTTCACAGTGAAAAGATGGAAATAGAGGTGATAGAGGGAATACCTCACCTGACGAGGCTTTTTAAGCCGAAACGCGTCGTGATATACCCGTTATCACAGTCATTTCTTCCTCTATTATTGGTTTATTATAGGAAAATCAACGATCTTGCGGAATACGGACGCAATAAATATTAAAATCAAAATTATTTTAGTTACTCGGGTTGATTCTCCATCATATTTATGATAGTTTTTGTGATACCCTGTACGACCCCGTAGAGGAAAACCGACTTTTTCCGATTATCAGGTTTTCTGTGATGTCCGGCCTTCTCCATTTTTCTCTTTATTTAGAGCTTAAAAATATAATGTTTTGAAAATTTTTTCTTAAAGGCGGTTATTCTGACCACCTGGGAGTTTATTATATTTCCCCCGAACGCCTTTTTTTTTTAATACAGGAAATAAAACTGGGCCGTCGCCTTTTTATCGCCTCATGGTGAAAATTCAAATATGATAAACGGTCAGTGATATTTCTGTGTTATTCGACCCCGTAAATTTCGTACCTTTATTACAAAGAGGCGGGCGCGCAATCTTGGCCGAACGAAACCCGAAACGGTCCCGTGGACCCCGGGGGCAAAAACTCCAGTCGCGAATATCATCCTTTATGATAAACTTGGTAGATTTACAAAGGAAAACGGGACAAATTAATTAAAGGTCCAGCTTAGCCCGAAAACATAAAATAAACACTACGAACAGTGGACAAATTAGTTCTGTCTAAGATTAAATCCTGTTTTACGCCCTCTAGGAAGAATTTCTAGGCGATTTAATCAGGAATCCGTTTGAATAACGTCAATCAAACATCTCCCTTGAATTATCTACTGCTTACGTCACATTATAACGGACGTGCCCTCCGGTGAAATAGAATCTCTCCATGATGCACGCCCTGGAAAATTAATTATTGCATACATTAAAATTGATGAAGGCGCTAATTGTAAATTTAAATTTCCCCCGTAACCGACCGAGTCGGACGATTTTCGAGAATATTCTCTAACAATATTTTTATATGGAGGAGAAAAGAAATCCCTCACGGACTTGTCGGTATTTCAAGGAAGACGATGCATATTACATAATTAAACTTTAATGTCGGAGATTTCCCAAGTTCCGCCCTACAACGATTTATTTCATCATTGTAAAAGGGTTTTAAAAGAACATTCTACTTTATTTCTTACATCATTTTCCAGAAAGGGCAATCTCTTTTTATATCTTAAAAGTTTATAAAAATTATAAATTTGATGTCAAAATTTGTGCATTTTGTCGTGTTAGTTCTAACACCGGCTATCTCATGTTTCCTAGGTTTTCAAGAGAGCAAAAAGGTTGATTTCTCATTGGAATCGGTGCATCACCTGTTGGCTAAATCGTGAATTACGCGTTTTCTGCTGGTAATAGGATTAAATTACCAACGGAATTCGATTCTCTACAAAATTTACCATAAGAAACAAAGCCAAACTCAAAATTGATTAAAAAAAATGAGATAGCCGGTATTAGAACTAACGTGACGATTTAAAATCCTGCTTTGGCGGGACCAAAAGCAACTTTTAGATTTGGCTCTAAGAGTACTTTTATTTACTTCAAAACCTACAAAAGATTTTTTTTTTCAAAATGATAAAAAAAAAATTGTTGGAAAACAGAAATATCGTCAATTAAAAAAAAATGTTTATAAAAATAAAAAAATGATATAAAACGAGTTTGTATTTAAATTTATGAGTGTTTTATAAAGCTAAAAGGTTAAAAAAAATTGTCCTAACAACAGCCAATTTTCGGAATTTGGGAGCAAATTCAAAAATTTGATAAAATTACGATTTACATTTTAATTTTTGTTGCGTTTGTATTCCGCAAGGGGGTTATTTACTATCAAACAATTAACCAATAATAGAGGAAGAAATGACTGTGATAACGGGTATCTCAAGACGCGTTTCGGCTTAAAAAGCCTCGTCAGGTGAGCTATTCCCTCTATTACATTCATTTCTATCTTTTCACTGTGAACCTATCTCCGAGAGATTTAGTGGATACAGCGGGAAGCCGGAAACAAACCGTCTCTCTCAGCTATCTTTTAGTTCCAAATGTTTCTCCTAGATTGCAACACGACTAGAAAAAATGTAAGAAACCCTATAGTTTTCTCTCAAAGTTAGAGCAAATCTTCAAAGAAAAACGCTGCCGTATTAAGTGTTATAATGGACCTTTAAGACCCCCCTCCCCCCAATTAAAAACAGCTCTTGTGGTGGCTCAGTTAGTTCTGAAGGTCCTGAGTTGAATCTCCCTTCTACTGGATTTTATTTTGCTTGGAATTTATATAGACAGGTGGCCTAATTATGTGTTCATATATTACTCTCCTAATTTAGTGCGATTTCGAAAGGGCCACATTATTGGTTTTAGCCCTTGATTAACCCAAAACCGATATTAAGTGAACGTAAACTTAACCGCCAAAGCTCCCAAGCGCCTGATTCTGGTTAGATAACTGTTCGATTAAAAAAAAGAGTGAGTATTGATGAAAAAAAAACGAGAAAGGTGTAGCGGACAGGCCGATATCAATTTCTGTCGTTGACAACTCATTTGAGCCCCCCCAGAACCGTCTTTTCCGTCGAGGGGACTCGTTTTATGAAAGGAGAAACGGCTCTTCGTGTTATCCGAGTCGGAATAGATCAAAAGGGGTATTCACAATATTGTCATCTTACCCCTCTTGGGTTTATCATTTTGTTGCCTTAGATTTTCACTCCGTTCTCTCAGATCCGAGTCACCGTATGACCCCATTGTAGGAGGCCGTTATATTGGATATTCACTATTGCCTTTTCTACTTCCCCCGTTGATCTAACATTTCTGATAAGATAAAACCTACTTGACTTTCGCATTTCCAATTTTAAAAGGATCTCCCTATAAAAGACACTTTATTTTATCTCAAACTCTTCTTTTCAATTAAAAAATAGTTCCTCTCCACGGTTTCATGATGCAAGTTTACCTAATGACCTAAAAGCCCTTTTCAAATGGCACCCTGCCAGTTTCTAAAGATTTTCCTGTAATACAAGTTTGAATATTGATTGAATTTTCTCTAAAATATATTTAGCTTTGTTCCAACCGCAGTTTGAAACTGATTTGAAACTCCTGGAGCATGCGCAGAATGATCTGTAGGTCAAATTTGACGGAAAAACGATTCGAACGACGTCAAATACGATGTCCGAATCCTTCTGCGCATGATCCAGGAGTTTCAAATCAGTTTCAAACTGCTGTTGGAACAAAGCTAATATTTAAATAAAGGGGCCCTCGGTAGCTCGGTGTGTAGCGTGAAAGACTCCGGTGCAGAAATTCTAATCCTTACATGGGTTCTAATTCTCTGGGGGCCCGGGATTATTTATCTCGAAAAATATAAATATCGATGGAAACACGCGCCGTCCACGACACCTTAAAATTAGATAGTTGGACGTAAAGCCTAATGTCATTTAAAAATGCTCCTAAAAGGGATGACATTGATATTGATATTTATTTATTTATTATTTATTATATATTTAATATTTAAAGAAATGAAAAAAATCCGACAATTTCTATTTGAAAAATAGGTTTCTTCATAATATTTAGAGAAAGCAAACTTCGATAAATGGCCCCTTATAAAAAAAAAAATTCTTTAAACATCATAACTCCTGACCGGATTGATATAGTTTTCCCGAACAGCTAACCTAATTCACCTGGTGGGTGCTGGTAGTCTGGCAGTCCATTTTTTTTAAAAATGGCGGAAATTCTGGATGTTGTTTTATATTTTAAAAATATTATTGACAACACCGAACATTGCATATAAAATAAATTTATAAAAAGAGCTTGAACTTTACAGGATTCCCACGTTACCTAATCCCTAATTCGTTATACAATACCGCTCTTAATTAAATATGGATTCGATAAAACGGATTTCCCTTTTTTTATTGTGATTTATTTCAGAATTATTTTACATTTTATAAAATGATAGTGGAAAAAATTTTTCACAGAATTTTTTTGTTTCTGCGATAAACACATTACATGAGGGAATGAATGCCAAAGTAGCCTGTTAAAGAAGATCCTTACAACCTGAGTATCCTAAATTATGCAAACACCAATATTAACATACTAAGAATCTTTTTTTAAAAAGACGAGTCTCTATTTTTTTGCTTAGAAATTCCATTATTAACATCAGGTTTATTTAAAAAAGGAAACATTCCATTTTTTTTAAAATACACAGGCAAGAGTAAAGTTGTGCTAAAATTCAATTGAGACCTTGTATTAATAGCCTTTGTGACACGCTAACCAACTATGAAATTAGTTTACGTTCAAAGCAGGGACTTCGATAATTACCTAGACAAGTTTTTGATTAGCTTAAACCACTAATAATTTTTTAATGGTTTACTTTATGTTCTTAGAGTTTCCTTTTTTTTAAAAGAATGTCATTTAATTGGGAACGTTAATATTCATTGGACTTAATCCCTTGTTAACGACGTCGATAACAAGTCCATTTGCGTTTAGCACAATCTCTTTGATGTAATTGATTCCTTAAAGGGATTAACGGCGGGTTTGAGAGCATACAGAACACAACATTACGTCTCAAAGACAACTAGGTTAAAAAAGAGAATTAATAAACTTTTCTTTTTAGGTTTTTTTATTAAGATATACCTTCCCCTGGGTTATATTTAACCCTTATTAGGCAGCCCGGGGATTTATCTTCTTCTTAAAGTCTATTTTTTTATATGAAAAGCAACATTGTTTTGGAGAAGGCCTGAAAAAGCTTAATGGGAAGTGTAGGTACTTTTTTTTTGTCCTAAATGACCCTGCGGTAAAATATAGAGCCATAAATACTGTCCTGATTTTTCTTCTTTATAAAATAATCCGTTTTAATAATGAGAAAATTAGGTTTCTGTCAATTTTATTATGATGTTAAACTTTATTATAATAATTTTTTTTTAACGACTTAACAAGGTTTAAAAAAGTTCAGCTTTATATTAATTAAAATTTTTTAAATTTTACTTTAAAAAAAGTAGATCCTGAGCTGCTGAGGATCAATGGGTTTAAGGGTCCGTTGTACCACTTAATACGGAAGCATTTTTTCTTTGAAGTTTTGCTCCATTTTGCTGAGAAAAATGTTGGTTTTTAAATTTTTGTTCTTTTTGATCAGTGTTCTTTATTAATAATTTTTATAATTAAAATTAAAAAATTCGATAAACGAATGTGTATTTAAATTTCGTCGCGTTAGTTCTAACACAGGATAACTCATTTATCCTAGGTTTTCAGGAGAGGGTTTTTTTAATTAGGAGCAAAAAAAACTTCATAAAATTACGTTTTTTTGCTAGATTGCAGCACAATCAAAAAGAATAAGAATTTTTAAAACCAGCAGTTTTCTCGCAGAATTGGAGCAAAACTTCAAAGAAAAAACGGCTCCATAATAATGGGTATAACGGACTTAAGGGCCATCATACCGCCCGAACATTTTGTTTCAAAAACAAGAGATCGCAGCACTTTCGCCCCTAAAATTACTTTCCTATATTTGAGCACTAAAAATCGTAGGAAAATTTTTTACAAAAGCTCGTTCTCCTTATTTTGGAAATGTCTATACGGTCTTGGGAGCAGTTTTTCCGAAAAAGTTTTCCTTTGGAAAATATAAATTTTATTTTTCGACTAAAACATTTGTTCCAAGAAACCGTCAGCCATTTGTTGGGTTTGAGGAGCTCTTTCCAAAAATATATTATACAGGGTGTCCGGAAACACATGGCAAGCGTCTGGGAGAGCGTTAAAAAGTGGTTTTACGAAAAAAAGTTAAATGTAAACCCCCCTTAATTTAAATCAAAGAATTTGATGGTGTAGTTTAAAATCCGCCTGGATATACAGGGTGTCCCAGACACAACCTAACTTCGTTATGTCAAATAAGAACCCCTATTTTTTATTTCAGATTCGTAATCTACGCAAAATTTCAAGTAGATTTAAGTACTCATATGACGATTTTGGACAAATTTTAAAAATGTCAAAATTTAGCGTTTTTTGAGCTAAAACCCGTTATAATTGACCTAGGAGACTCGTTTTTTTTTAATTCCACTTATTTTTTCCCGAAGAATCCAACTGTCTCAAATTTGAGCATCTTCGCATTCTACATCACGAGATTTCGTCGCTAATGGCCTTTTTTCAAGTTTAACTCCAAATTCCATACTTCAAAAATGGAAATTAGCGATTTGTTGACGGAATTTTAATTTTTGATGCATAAACACAAAAGACGCTGTAGCTCTTTCAAAATTTGTGGTCCGAAAGAAAAATTCCTTTCAACAAGTGCTAATTTTCATTTCTGAACTAAAAATTTGGGTTCTAACTTGAAAAATGGCCATTAGCGACGAAATCTCGTGATGCAGAATGCGAAGATGCTCAAATTTGAGACAGTTGGATTCTTCGGGAAAAAATAAGTGGAATTAAAAAAAAACGAGTCTCCTAGGTCAATTATAACGGGTTTTAGCGCAAAAAACGCTAAATTTCGACATTTTTTAAAAGTTGTCCAAAATCGTCATATGAGTACTCAAATCTACTTGAAATTTTGCGTAGATTACGAATCTGAAATAAAAATAGGGGTTCTTATTTGAAATAACGAAGTTAGGTTGTGTCTGGGACACCCTGTATATCCAGGCGGATTTTAAACTACACCATCAAATTCTTTGATTTAAATTAAGGGGGGTTTACATTTAACTTTTTTTCGTAAAACCACTTTTAACGCTCTTCCAGACGCTTGCCATGTGTTTCCGGACACCCTGTATAAAAAAATCCGATGACTAGTTTCGTCGTAATTCTTTTACAAAAATTCGTCGGAAAATGCCGGGAGGAGTAAAAGAAACAGAGCGCTACAATGTTTTTTTTTTAAATGTTTTAGTATCCCCTCCCTTCATTGTTTTGATGACTAAACTATTTTTTCTATCTTATTACTTTTTTGTTTTTATAAAACGGTAACATCGTCTCTTTTTTGCCACACTTTTTCACGTTTTTCACGGAACCAATTTTAGCAGGGATATTTTTTTAGGGAGATAGTATGAGGCCAAATAAGTTTAAAAGAAAAGTTTACAATTCAAAAATGTTTAAAGAAATAAATTATTTATAAGCAAATGGTTATACACGTGTGCCACGTGTTTCCATTTATCCTAAATTGGAAAGCAGATTGACAGAAATATTCGATGAAAATAAAGATAGTGGAAATAAGCATCTTGTCACATAGCGATCATTTGATAAATAGAGGTAAAGACATGATACTGAGTGATATAATATATCACAAGAAACCATTTTTCAACTCGTCTCCTGAAAAGAATCAAGAATTTGATCTCGGAAACGTTCCCGTCTATAAAAAAAAGGGGGAGGAAAAAACGCATCACCCTTGTAATTGATAAATTGAAGTGAAAAATCAATAAGTCCTCTTTTCGACGTTTAACCGCAAAACCATAACCGTTTTGGAAACTCCGTTTTCGCACTACGGTGATTAATGCAAAGCGGGAATGTTTGATCGAGATTCCGGCCCCTCATACGTATTTGCATATTGTTTCCACGGGAGAGCGGTAAATCAGTACAGTAAGTCATACTCGTCTTCTGGGAACCTGAAAGCCTAATCGCAACTCTATGAATTCTCTAACTAATCCCTAACTCTTCATCTTTTCCAAAATGATGCCTTTTTACTTTATCCGTTTATGAAATTTTTCAAAGAAAACACCCATTTTTAACGATAAGTCGTAATTTATACTCCTAAAAGTCGTGGAGAACTTTATAGAAGACTTGATAATATTTCACGCCCCCTCCCAGGTACTTTTTGAGCCTCTCCCAAAGGGGAAATCGCATTATAATTTTGTTCTGTTTCTAAATTCCTTTCCATGAGTTGATTAATTGCTTACTAACTCTAATTTCAAAAAAAGTTAAAAACGAATTTTCAACTTTGTATATCATATAACGGCGATTACTCGCAAAAATTAATTAGTAAAAAGGCCAAATTGGTGTATAAAACTCCAATTTCAGGCGTTAATCGATTTTAATTAACGGAGAAAAAAAAACTTATAATTTTGTTTTACGTAATTTTTTTTCCGTTAATGTGATTAAAAACTTTTTACCTTTCAAGCTTTTGGGTTTGTTTTGTGTATTAATTTTGAGTCTGAAACTTGGGCCCTCTTTGTATAAAAAGCCTCTCTGAGTTTAATTCATGTTCTTTAGTCTCTTCTGTAAGTTATTTCCTTTTCTAGTTTAATCGGTTTCTATGTTTCTTGGTATAGACTCCCTAAAGTTGGATCCCCTTGGGTAATGCACGCTGTAATTTCACTGGGCCCATTGGCCCGCATAATGCGATTGTAAAGCGAGTTAGGAGCGATAAGAAATTTACGTGAAACTTTTTTTTTTGGAATTTTTCATTGGTTGACCATTTTCAAAATTTTAGGTGCCAAGTAATGGACCCGTCACTGGAGTGGAGTGCCTACGTCTCGTCCGAAAGTATTCTCATCCTAAAGTATTCTCGTCCTAAAAATAATAGAAAAAGAAAAAATATAAACTGTATTCTCGTCCGAAAGTATTCTCGTCCTAACAGGCTACGCCCCTTTTTAGGACGAGATGATAATAGGACGAGAAGACATTCGGACAAATGGTTTTCAATTTTTATACAATTTTTTTAAAGGTTATACATACTTTAATAAAATAGAAACCATCTCGTCCGAAAATATTCTCGTCCTACTGTCTTCTCGTCCTAAAAATATGTGTAAAATGAAATATTACTTAAAATTAAATGAAATGCATTCTCATCCGAAAGTATTCTCGTCCTACTGTCTTTTCGTCCTAAAACTAAAGTACAAAAATTGCTGCGTCGGAGAAATGCGGCAGCGTTCCTATAATATTTAAAAAATTGTATAAAAATTGAAATCCATTTGTCCGAATGTCTACTCGTCGTCCCACTGTCATCTCGTCCTAAAAAGGGGCGTAGCCTGTTAGGACGAGAATACTTTCGGACGAGAATACAGTTTATATTTTTTCTTTTTCTATTATTTTTAGGACGAGAATACTTTAGGATGAGAATACTTTCGGACGAGATGTGTGCCCGCTTGAAATCTAGGAAAATTGGAGTTTCCTAGGTCCAAAGAGGTTCGAAAAGCCCAAATCCAAGTAGACAAAGAGTTCTCTGCCCATCACGGAAATGGCCATATTTAAGGGTGAAAAAATTTTCAAAAAATTGAGAAAGAAAGCCTGAAGAGCCGGTAAAAATGGTGTTTCTCGTCCTGATGCCTGAGAAAAACTATTTGCAGTATAAGTATGGATTTATGTGGCTCAAAACTGAGGATTAAGGGGTTTCTCCATCGAAAAACAAAGAAAATTTTCTACGAACTAAAGTAATAGGTACATATTTTATTTATAATTAAAAATGACAATGTAAAAAAAATTTCAAGTTTTAAAACAGTGATAAATTATGTGACTTTGCACTCAGTTCTTAGCAGTACAAAAAAAAAAAGCGTTGAGCGTGGGGTAAAAAAAAAGTTTGAAATAGCATAGAATATTCACGCGTCGGCCACGCCCAGCTGGGACTTTCCTTTACCGCTAATTCAATTTTTTTCCCCTTTCTTTTTCGAACATCATTTAACTATAACTCAAGAGACAAACCCTAATTTTTGAAATCATGGCCTCATTTTTTTAGAAAGTAAAATTTTCTTATTTGTCAAGAAACAAAAATTTATGATAATGAAATGGGAGAAAAAAATTAATTATTTTTTGTTTTAAAGCTATCGAGAGGCAATATTATATAAAAAGAAATGAATAAAACATGGAATATTAACATATAATTGATTCTTTTGGAAAAAAAAAAAGGGAGGTGGATGGGCGAAAAAACACCCCTGGGAAGGTCCGATGGAAGGCGTGACAGCTGTATATCACGCCTATTTCGTAGAGCTCGGGTTTATTAAAATTAAGACGGACTGGAAACACTTGTGTGAGGGAGGACGGCGTGCAGTAGATCAACTGAAATGGAATTGAGATATATAATACCTTGGAGGTTTCCCGGTGGGCGAAGAGATTTGTCAAGGAGGACGCTGCCGGGGTAGGTTTCTACGAGGATCTTTCCTCCCCAACTCTGGCCATATCTCAACCGCCCGCATCACGTGAGCCACGCAACCACCATTGCATTTCGCCGATTTCAACAAATCTTTTTTGGTTTTCAAAAATATTTATATCCCAATTTTTAAAACATTTTTTATGGCATTGAATCAATTTAACTCAGATTTTGTGTGTTAATTATTTCATAAATATACGAGGGTAAAAAAAAATGTTAACAAATTTTGTGAATTTGTTAAAATATTTCGTTGTGTAACCATAGGTGAAAGGTTGTCGGACAAACGGTTAAAAATCACGCTAGGTCTCTCGTGTGGAAAAACAATTAAATCCCGTTCGGATATCCACCGTGTTTATACCTCGGGAGAAGCTTTCATTTTTCGTGTTATTTGTCGTCAAGGGGAGGAAAAAAAACTTTCAGTCCGATCCCGTATTACTTTTCCGAGAATCTGATTTTCTGAGAATCCGTTAAAGTTTTTTTACCCGAGTTTACCGGAGTAAACGTGAAAACTCGTACTTTTCGAACTTTCCTTGTACATAGGAGACCCAGTTAACAAAATCGAAAAAGAAATATTACTTTGTTTTTATAAAAAAAAATGACTTTTTTTCCCACCTTGTTATAAAAAGGATCTTTTATTAATTAACAAATTCACCTTCAAAACACGTTTTTCTTTTAAAAGTTTAACGTTAAATTATTAACTTTGAACCAGAAAAAAACAAAAACAAAAAATAGACTGAACATACACTTTTTTTTCATTTAAAAAAGTTCTTATCACCACCTATAACTTTTATTTATTTATATTTACCCTGTTCGCAAGGTACACATTTTGCACGATTGACCTTATCTTGAATAAACATCTCGAGAAAGCTTCTCAGAAATTCGCCTTTACGCCGAGAATATTGAGAAAAAAAAACGAAATATAATTAGCTTTAGAGTTATTTTTGTTGTATTTTGCTGGAGAAAAAATAAATTATTTTTTAGGTTCTTTGAAATTACTGACGCTGAAATTGAGCTCAAGACCTAATATTAACCTTGAAAGACAAAAGGTTGAGTGTAAAAAAGGTGGTAGCTATAATGCCCCAACTCATGAAAGATACAAAACCTCCTCTTACCCGTCCAGAATGTATGAAGTAAAGCGGCCGGGTTCTCTCCTATGTATAATGGAAGGCGTGCAATGTCATTTTTGGGATCAGCTTGTCTGATCGATAGACGACACATGGCGCGGACGAAGGGGCTTCAAAGCAATCGGAACCCCCTATTTTTATAGACTTCTCCCCGCCAAGGTCTTATAAAAATACATAAAGAATTTAACTGCTCAATAATCCTTGCCTTTTCAAAACATGGAAAAGAAGAAAACAGTAATCTTGGAACCTTGTTCCATCTTTTTATAGACATATCAAATTTTTCTTGTTCACAACATCCGAAGGTTTGTTTTCTCTTATAAAAAAAGGATCTTCTTACTTTTTAAATTGAGGTGCATTCCTGCCGAAGTTTTTAGTAATGCTAATTCATAGATGCTTTAGGATCCGCTTTACCACTGAATACACAGGCTTTTTCTCTTTGAAGTTTTTCTCCAATTTTAAAGAAAACTGTTGGTTTAGAAATTTTTTTTGATCGTGCTATTTTCTAGGAAGCTGAAACTGGAGATTTTATCAAGTTTTTTATTTTGCTCCCAAATCACGAAAAATTGACTGTGGTTAGGAAAAAACTTTCTTAGCTTTTAGCAGTATTTTACATTCATAAATCACTTCTTAAGTCTGATTTCCTAAATTTTTCTGATTTTTGAAAAAAATCTTTTCGTTTGTGGTGTTTTTTAATGGATTAATCTAGGATCGTGGCGACTCAACATAAAGAAAATACATAGTCGAAAACGTTCACCATAATGCATTTGACCATAAAATAGCAGAAATGGCGAGTTACCGTTCGCCATAAAAAATCTGCAACTCAACATAAAGAAAATATTCGAAAACGTTCACCACGATCCTAGATTTATCCCTCAACAAACGAATCGTCGATACTAGGATAACTTAAGAAAAAAACCAAAAAATCTTTGTATATAAGTTAATAAATTGATTCTAAAGCCAAATAAAAAGAAAATACTTCGAAAACTAATAATTTTCTCGCAAAATTGGAAGAAACTTTAAGAAAAAAAGCCAATGTATTAAGAGGTACCCTAATGATCCACTTTTCCTTCTCATTATTGATCTTCCATAAAAATCTTTAGATTCAAAGAAAAGAAGATACCGTGATGGAAATTAGTAAATTGTAGTCGGAATATTTTCATGTTATATTTAAATAAATCTGAGGTGTAATCATAATACCATCCATTAGCACGAAAATGTCGAAGTTAATATACGTCGAAAAGTACAATTTGAAAGTGTTAACGCCAGCGTGACATGCGAGATACCGATGGCTGAAGTCATTAGTCAGTTTAAACCCCATCTTTATCAGAGGAAAATTTTCAAAGTCCAATATTACCTCATTTTCTATTAGGGAGGTTTTTTCGTCACGAAATTGGCACGTTAAAATTTTATGGGGGTTCAGAATCCTCAGTTGGGGGGTGAAAGAAAACGGGAGGACCTTAGATGGAAAGGGTTTTCCAATTTCCTGCTTCGGAAGCTTCTCCCATCCTTTTTCCCTCCTATATTCGGTCAAAAGACGTTTATAATACATCAGCCGCAAAATGGACACTTTATTACTTTCACTTTCCAATTCGTTTACCCTTTTTCCTCTCCGAAAATAATAGAAAGTCTTGTTTTTGTTTCAGAATCACCGAAATTTGGTGAGCCGATTGCAAATTTGACGGTTCCCGTTGGACGTGAGGCCGTTCTTACTTGTATCGTCGAGGATCTGGGCGCCTATAAGGTGAATTTGTTAATTGATTTATTAAATTTTAGAACCTGATATCAATAATTGGTATCAATTTTCAAGAAATTAATTGTCGAGGTTATTATTGGAAGAATTCCAGTTTGCTCTGTTGCCGTCAGCCAAGAATTTCTTTTTTTTTTTTGTCAAAAAATATCAATTTTCATCTTTCGCCCTCGTTTTCAACATTCCTCTTGTGTCTTCCGCTATTTTAAAAAGTTTTTTCAATAATTCGTATTTTTTAAATAGCAAACATTTCTGTTTAATTAGAGTTAATCCTTAAAAGCAGTGGGATGAACATGCTTAGAATATTGCTGATTATACACGTGACTCAATCTGACCCTTCTGATTAACCAACAAGCTTGTAATCAACGCTTACGTGATCAATGTTATCGTCCACCTCGTGCGGAAAAGGATTAATTTTATAATTGAACCTTTTTTTTTTTTTCAAATGTCGAAAAACGTCGATAAAAGTCATTTATTTTTGAAATATTCAGCCCGGAAAATATTAGATTTTTAGGAAGGTAAAAAGCGTTATTGTCGTCAGGATAACAGATACGTCCCTCTTGAATAAATGTATTTATAAATTTCGTTAGGAGTTGAATCTTAAGTAGGGGACTGAGGCCGAAATTGGATTTAACGGCAATTTATTCAAAGTGAGCTTCCAGTGGGGGGGGGGGGGGGGGCTTGTTGTCTCTAACCCCGGTTAATTCGTCCAATCTTGTTTTAACTTTTCTCCCGTTTTTACTTTCGAATATCTTTTTCGTCCCATAGGTTTCTTTTTAAATAGAAAACAGGAAGGAAAACAGCAGTAGGAAGAAGGATGAGGTACATTTTTAGAACATGAAAATCTACTCACGAAAAAGAATGTTGGGAAATGAAAATCTATTATTTTTAATAAGGAAATCGATCTTTTCTATTGGTTATAACCTTCCATGCTTCACTAATGTGGGTAATTTGAGGTTTTATTATAAAAAAAAGAAGTAGATATAACCATGAGCAAGAGGCTTACTCTTCCTATTGGTTAATCTACTCTTTTTTGATACTTGTTGGCCTCAGGCCGTTACAAGGGGGGAGGGGGGTTGGACCCAGGCGGGGGCTTTCGCCATAATGCCGTGGCGCCCTTTTTTCGGGACCAACTACCAGAGGAGTGGCCTAACTAAATTATCCACAGATTTTGTAGAGGGATATTTTAATTGGAATTTTACTTCCAACCAAAAATCCCTGTACCCAACCTGGGATCGAACCCCGGTCTTCCGTGGTGTGAGTCAGAGACTGAACCCACCAGCCACGGAGCCGGTTAATTTGAGGTTTTAACTAATTGCTTATGAGTTAATCGCCACCTACTCAAAATTAATAAAAAGTTAATTGGGTTTATTTTTATAATCAATAAACCCTTTTGTCGGTTTTTCGTGGTTTCCGTAGTTTTTTGGACAAAAATCGTCAATTTTCTGGTGTTTTCCACCAGTTTTAACCCGATCTTAAAGCGTTTTTAGAGACATAAATTTTTTTTCCTAGTTTTTCGACGTTTTCTTGCCGGTTACATAAACTTTTTAGCAACCCGCCCTCATCTTTATACAGACAGACCCCTTTTAGTCGAATTTCCAAAAGTTTTCCTCTGTTATTTTGATTAGAAAACCCTTTTACTCAATTTTCTTTGGTCTTTTGGGGGCCTAGGAGCCGTAAAAAACCGAATATCCAACCCGATTTTCTAGTTTTTTACGAAGCTTTTTGTTTCAATTTCAACTATTTTTTGATGTTTTCCTTGCGGATATCTATGCTTTAGGGTAGTTAATTAATAACTTTCTAATTCAAAAAATTTCCTTCAACTTTACCCTCGTATACCACTTTTAGTTAGAAAATTTCATTCTTTAAGTTTGTAGGAAATTGACGTGCTAATTAAGCGAGTTTGTAGCTCGTTAAAAGTTGGTAGTGTATACCTATTGACATTTTACCTAATTTTTTTTCTCTCTCTCTCTTGTCTTTACGGAATGGCATTTTCCGAGAAGGGCGAAATGCCAAAAACGCCCCCTCCTTTCTATCGGCGGAAACGTGTTGTTATGCATAATAAATCATAGACGATGCGAGGACGTAGATAATATTTTTTAAACGGGAGAGGAAAAACGGCTGAGGTATATACGCTTGGCAGTGACCACCGGTGGTCGGGCTCCCTTTTAAGGTTCACTCAAGGACGTGTCCCCGAAAATCTCCCCCCGGTTCTGCCATAGCAGAAAAACAACCTGAAGCCATAAACATTTCACTTTTCTCCCCATAACTAAAAGTCTTCTTAATTTCAAAATCTTCAGTCCTCTAAAAACGAAGAAGAAATTCTTCCCGACGCCATCGATCGTCTTCGGCGGCAGTTTCAGTTGTACAAATCAACAGGAATGGGCCCGATATGAATATGACGGATTCTGATGTCGTAAATGGGGTCATAAACCCAACCCCGCTTACCGTTTTCTCATCTTCGGATAAAATTCCAAGTGAAACTGGCCGTAAAATAACGACGGCCCCTGTGTTCATTATCTTTATTCGCTTTACCGCTTCCGAACGGACCCGTGACGGGAATAAACCCTCACTTGTTATTTTTTTATAGCTACAAAATCAAATTACAAGGTACAAGACGATTACTTGATCGCTTCAACTCTTCCTTTTCATCCTTTCATTTCATTTCCCATAGACATTTTTTTTCTCCCCTTTTTTGGTTGGGAAGATTGCTCATAAAATATTTGAGGATAAGTAAGGACGGAGGAGACAAAGCGATTCTAAATCCAGATTAATTACTAGGTAGATTAGGATTACAAACAACTCAAAGGACGAAATTTAACAATTTGAAGAAGGCTTCAATTAATTTTTAAGGCATGAAATCACACCAATTTGTCTTTTAGGATTGAAATTTAGACACTGTAAATACCTTAATTGGTCGTGAACAACTTTATTAATTTTGAAAGGTATTTATTTTTCAATAAAAAAAATATTTTTAAATAAGGAGAATTTCGTAGCGTTAGTTTTAACACCGGTCATTTTTCCAAGGTTTTCAGGAGAGCCAAAATACGGGTTAATTTCTCATTGGAATCAATGCATTACCTGTTGGCTAAATCTTGAACTACGCGTTTTCTGTTGGTAATAGGGTTAAACTACCAACGGAATTCGATTCACCGCAAAATTTACCATCAGAAACAATGCCTAACTCAAAGTTGATAAAAGATTACTTATCCGGTGTTAGAACTAACTCGACGATTTGGAGAAAATTTGGTAAAGATTGGACCAGTAGTGTAACAAATCGTCGCGTTAGTTCTAACACCGGGTAAGTCATTTTTCCTACGTTTTCAGGAGAGCTAAAATACGGATTTATTTCTCTTTGGTATCAATGCATTACCTGTGGCTAAATCGCAAACTATGCGTTTTCTGTTGGTAATAGTGTTAAACTACCAACAGAATTCGATTCTCCACAAAATTTACCATCATAAACAATGCCTAACTCAAAGTTGATAAAAGATGACTTATCCGGTGTTAGAACTAACGCGACAAAATAGCACAACAAAACTTTGACATACAATCTCCGCCATTTTTTGCGAAACTCGAATTTTTAAAGAAAGATTTTTGAAAATGGGATGAAAATTGCGTCCGTGATGTGTTCCGGAAAAATTCGACTAATGGACGGACGGCCGGCCTTACTTTCATATGAAGAATCAGTTTTCTCTCTACGGGGTCTGGAAGACGCTTTTCTTTTTTTTTGGTGGGTATCACCATAACTTTTCTTTGACGAAGTAAAAAATCAATTAACCCTCTGGAAATGCGGGAAATGAAAAGGGCAGATTGATTGAATTGTGGCGAATGAGGAGGGAGAAGGTTTTTTTTTTCACGTGGGCTCTTCACCTGTTGCGCCTGGGCGGTTTCTATTCGCCATCGCGAAGGCCGAGGGCCTTCAATGTTGGCTTTCAGGCCTCTCAACCTCTCGAATCTCCGTTGTTTATTTTACACTGTCGATCTATACCTCCATTAGTACGCCAAAGTTACTAAACAAACAGCGTAAAAGTACTTAAAATTAAAAAAAAATATCAGAGAAAGCAATAAAAATTTAATCAAGCTATTCTTTTAATATTATAAAACTGAAAAAGCGCTGAATATACCAATATTAAATAACCCTCAATGTTAAGGGGGTCGGAAAAAATATCAATGGTTGAGGGGATGCCATACTGCCGGACATATACAATATAAAAATGACGGCCATATGAGAACATCGGAAAAAAGATCTCCCTCTTTTTTTTTTAAACAAAAAAGTGCAAATCATTAAAGGTGATAAAATAATAAAGATGGGGTGGTATAAAGGCTTATTTTTATTGGATATTAAAATTCCTTGGCACGGAGAGGCAATCAATTCTCTTGATAATTGAGTTAAGCTATTGACGAAGTGATAATACTTAAAAATACCTCAATTAACGTAAAAGCTTCTATTAACTGAGAATATTAAGAAAGAAGAAGAGTGTAGAAAAAATGTAGGTTCCAGGTGGGATTTGAACCTAGGACTTTGGGATCAAGAGTTATAAAGAGCATACCGATAATCTTAACCCTTTCGAGACCGCAGGCGACTATAGTTGCGATGCGCGCATGTCGCTTGGAGACCGCAGGCGACTTTAGTTGCCCAGCGGGAACTGCGGGAAGCCTCTCTAAGATATTTAATACCTTCGGTTCCCGTGGCGCTAGCGACATGCAAAAAGTGGCCATCTGTTGGGGAAGAAATGAACTACATGATGATCGCATCACTCGTCGCTTCTGTGCTTTGCTGGGCGCTGGGAGCGGTCGGGGAGAAGTGAGGGGAAAAGTGTTGCGCCAGTAGCGCAGAGAATCTGGTGTCAGACGAAAGGGTTAAGTTTGTAGGATCAAATGTAACTGAGGGCCTTTTTTTTTCCTTTTTCTTTACATAATATTGTTTGTTACTTCCTTTCATTAACTTCCTTTTTTTTTACTTTTAGGTTGCCTGGCTTAGAGTAGACACTCAAACGATATTGACAATTCATGGTCATGTCATCACGAAAAATCATCGGATAGGTGTGACGCATTCGGACCACCGGACATGGTACCTTCATATAAAGGAGATACGGCAAGGCGACAGAGGATGGTACATGTGCCAAATAAACACAGATCCGATGAAAAGTCAAGTTGGATTTTTAGATGTTGTCGGTAAGTTAAAATCAAGAAGAAAAAAAGACGTTTGATAAGTGGAGTTGGCGATAAACGCTTTAGTTGTTTCTCAATGGGTGCGAGATTAGAAGTTTTCATAGAGATTCGGAGACCAAGAAGTCGTTAAAGGTCGTTCGGGGAGTGGGCGTCGTGTGTGCCCTCTTAATTATCATTAGTGTGGAGTTTGGTCGGCTGTTAATCCGGTGGGTAGGTCGGTTTTGCTCACTCCACCCTCCGTCCCTTACGGGCAACACCGTTAACCAACCTCTCCATCCCGAGTGTCCTGAGAAATACGCTGGGTTTCTTGCTCATCATTTCACTGATTACACGGGCATTTTTTTTCTTCAAACAGCATCCATTTTAAGATAAAAGAAATTCGGTAAATTTTGTAGCAAAAAAGCCTTGTCCAAATGGAGGATTTGAAATAATTTCCGCCAGGATCGCAGCTTAAAAATAATTCTGTTGCCAACTTTTATCTTTTATGACCTGCGGAATTGAACCTGCTTTAATGATTTTTATTATTTTAGTTCCTCCTGATATTTTGGATTATGGAACGAGCACGGATATGGTCGTAAGGGAGGGAAGCAACGTAAATTTTAAGTGCGCAGCGTCTGGATCTCCAGCACCGAATATAACATGGAGAAGAGAAGGAGGAGAGCAGATACCTCTCCCGAACGGCCAAGAAGGTATTTTTTTAAAAAACAAAACTAAAAATTCTCAATTTGTGTTTCCCTTGAGACCGAGACAATTTTCCGTCCGGCCTCCTCCACACTCTAGATCCCCCACTACGCTCGCAAACCCTTCATCCGTACCCTAAATACATAATTTTCTCCACACCGCTTTTTTCCCGTTAAAGGAAATTTGTCGGGACCATTTATCACAAGGCTACCACACCGAAACGGTCGCGCTCTCTAACGACATGAGCTTTTATTCCCGACAAGGGTTTTTCTAGGCAAGGGAAACTTTATGTCATTCTTTCCTTTTTTAAAAAACAGTTCTATGCTTTAATTGGTTTTACAGCCCTTCTGGGAGAAGTCATCAAGGATTAAAAACCTGTTTTTTTATTAAATCTGTGAACGTAATAACTAATAAAGGTACTTTAAGCGGACATGGTGTTAAAGAGTTAGTGTGTTCAGCGAAGTCGTGACTACATCGAGTTTTGGACAGAAAAAGAGTTTTTGGACAAAAGCTTGAAACGGACCAAACAAACTTAAGTTACAAAAGAAATAACCTTCCAAATCTTTCTAAAAGGATTAACCGGTTTTTTTTAGTTTTAGCCGAAAATTAAGTTTTCCATTTTCCAAACAAAATTTTTTAAAAAAACTGCTCCCTACGCCGCGTAGAAATAGCCAAAATCACGAGAATTAGCTTTTCTAAAAAAATTTCCGATGATTTTTAGTGCTCAAATATAGGAAACTACTTTTAGTGAAAGTGACGCGATCTCTTGGATTTGAAACAAAACGTACAATCCCCCTTATATACGAATATCTAATATTCAATAACAAATTTAAAAATTTGTTACCTAAAAATTATTGAATAAAAGTTCCTTTTTTCAGAGTAATTGTTAGGTATCAGTTTTTGTTTCATGAGTTCGGTGTCTTCTTCCTCCTTTCCTATTGTCTTAAGTTACAACAATTAATTACAAGCGAAGTTTCTCGGTTTATTAACGAACAAAGATGGCGCAAATGAACTCGGCTAAATAAAAGATACACGAAATTCGGAATAATCATTTATTTTTATAAATAAAAAGTAAATTGTTGATATAATCGCGCTTCCTGTGTACGGCATGACTCAATTTTCCGGATCGTGTGAAAAGGGAAAATTGAAAGAGAGTCGATCCTCGTTATCTGAACTCGACAGTAATCTCGAATCGTTGGGAGAGGACGCTTTGTGCCTGCGGAAAGATATCAACCTTTGTACCCAGCCTTTGTCCCTCTTAAGACCTGGTCAAAAGACCTTCGGTAAACCAATAATAAAAAATAATCAAAAATTGTCTAAATCATCTTTACATATTCCTGAGCCATCATTAAACATCATTCACGGCGGTAAGCAATATTTAAAAGGGAAATCCTTCACGTACATAAACCTTCAAGATTTATCGCGGGATAATCCTTCATCCACCCTTATATACCTGCCCTATCAATTTTTCTATGCATCAAATTTTCCGTCAGGCGCACGTGGTTTTTGGAAAATTAAACTCACGTTTTATTTGAAACGTAATACGTTCGGAAAATGATCAAATTAAGTGGAAACCTTTCTCGTTAATAGTTTTTATTAGAGGTGACTAATATAGGTTTTAAGTGACAGTTACAAACCCACCCTTCCAATCGAACTGAAACCCTCGAGGGTCACACAATCATTTAATTATACCGTTCCATGACCACCCAAAGTCTGGGAAAATAGAGCACAAACGGAAAAGATTAAAAGAACACTTTTTTTCGTAACGATTTTGCGTACATACATATGTACATCGGGAGATAGATAAAGGGTTGGATGCAGGCGTAAGCCGACGTCAACAACATATCTTCCCTTTACTAACAGTATTGTATTTGAAACGAGAGGATGAACCTCAAGGGGACACTTACGGTGTTACCTCTTCTCCCTTAAACTAAAAAAAATACTCCAATCCTAGACATATATATTCAAATAAAACATTCCAAGGCAAAAACCTATGAAATGCTCTTCTTTTTCCATCCGCTCTATCTGGATTCTCCTTCCAAAAAGGAATTCCTTTATTTAGGGCACGCCAGTTCAGCTGTGGAGCCCACCTTTTTTATAAAATTCGCAGAAATTTCAAAAATGATATCTTTCCAAGCAGAAAACCGATTGCATATCATGATTTTACAAAGACTAAATATTTAACAACTTTTACATTAAATATTATTCCGTGCTTAGTTTCCTCTTACGAAATCAAATTGTAAAGTTACAAATGGAAATGTTAATTCGTGCGATCTCCTAACTAGAGAACGTCACTCGGCTTTCATTACTTCACGATTATGCCAAACTTTGAAAAGGAATATTTAAGTAAAACCTCAACATTTTAATAATTATGCTGAGGAATTAACATAGCCTACATTTTATCAATTATTTAAAATGTATTTTTAGTATTTGTTCCTCTTGAATAAGCGATTAATTTGTTGACTAGGTTCCCTCAATTTAAACAGATATGCTTACTCAACGGAGAAAATCGTTTGTTCGTGCTTTTAATTATATTATTATCATAAACAGATATTTTTTCCTCATACCTAATTATTATAAAATAATTTTGTTTGTTTAAATAATGATGTAAAAAATTGTTGGTTATTTATTATTGGGTATTTCTATCCCTGGGGAACCTCAGAGACCTGGAAGAATGCTACAGTGTGGGGCTCGAACCTACGTCCTTGGACTCCCTCGGCCACAAACTCATTTAATTCCATTTCCTAAATTCAGAAATCTAAATCTCCCATTAAAATTCCATATGATCTTAACCCCCTCCCCACTCAATCTTACCCTCCTTTTCCTAAATATTTATTCTTTTCGAAAGGATGCCTTTTCAAATGTATAATTTTGTTTTTTGTAGTCCCGAATGTGGAAGGACCCGAATTCAATTTGACAAAAATCAATAGACTCCACATGGGGGCTTATCTTTGCATAGCCTCAAACGGCGTCCCGCCGTCCGTAAGCAAAAGAATCATGCTAATCGTCCACTGTAAGTATTTCATAAATTCACATATTAAAAAGGGTGCTAAGCTTTAAAAATTAAGTTATATGGCCCCATTTAAGGGTGTTTTATCTCATCCGTTCTGGAGTTATGATTTTTTTAATGATTCTTTTACAAAAATCCTCGTTTACGTTTTTGTCTTCCTGAGAAATTAAAATTTTGTTAATTTCAAAAAATTGATCCCCTTTTGCGGCTATAAAGCCCTCTTTTGTTTATTGTCACAAAGGAGGAGAATTTTCAATTAAAATTTGCCAAAATCGCAAAAGAGGAATATTGAGATATTTCTTTTATGGTGGGTGGATGAGGTTTTTTTGTGATAAAATATTTTAAAAATTCCATATTATAGAAGCCAATTAACTTTGCCACCCTTTACAAAGTATCTACCTATAAAATGATATTAGGACCAGGATTTTTCTTTATATACCTTGCTAAAATAATTTTTTCCTTAATTGGATAGTCCCACCGATGATCTGGATCCAGAACCAATTGGTCGGAGCGATGGAGGGTGAACAAATGACATTGGAATGCAATTCAGAAGCGTACCCGAAGTCTATCAATTATTGGACGAGTGAAAAGGGCGATATTATCTCGAACGGTAAGGTCATTTATTATCTTTTTCAATGGGGTTTTGAAGAAGGCACTCTCTAGAATTTTAACTCGATCTTTTCATTAAAATCTAATAAGAGTAGAAAAGGAAGGAGAGTGAGAGGAAGAGAAAAAAAAAATTGTTTGTAAGTTTTATTCAAGGTTTTTTTTTCTATAGAAGCCTATCCAAACTCTTTTCAATTTTCTTTCCACTTGATGCCTAAGTTTTTCTTTCACTTGCGGTAGGTACATTGTTCCAATCATCTCTATGGGGGGAAAACATTGCTTATCTTGATTGTTTATAAAGATTTTTTTCTATTATGAAATAAGGAAAAATTCTATATTAGAAAAACGGTTAACACATCGGCAAAACGTGTTTTCAAACCAACTTTTATTTGGTGCGGAATTAAAACAGTAAATCTAGTTTTCGTTCTGAACTATGGGAAGGAGCTTTCTTATGGCAGAAGTTCACTTTAAGTTACTTTTCAATCGTTAACAAGTTGAGCGGGAGTTTAAACAAACTTGTCGAAAACTTACCTTCTCCTGGCTCTTTTCATTAGGGGGCCCCTCGATTGAAACCTAATAGAAAACGTTTTTAACGAGATTAAACGGCTATAAAGCGCTAATTGCTATTAAGAAGGATATTTTGAGTTGACATTCTTCGAGAATGGATTCAAATGTCCCATGAAGAGAAGCATCCTACCTGCATATGTTAGACGATTTCTGCTTCATTTAATGTCTTCCTCGAGGGTCCAAAATAACGCGTATTTGTTAGGCCTCTTTTCGCCCTAGCGCCCTAATTTCACCCTGTAAACTACGTTTTTCCGAATTACCGTTGGGGGGTGAGCCCAATAAGAAAGGCAAACCTAATGTATAAGCTTTGTTCCAACCGCAGTTCGAAACTGGTTTGAAACTCCTGGAGCATGCGCAGAAGGATTTGCACGTCAATTTGACGGACCAACGATTTGAATGACGTCAAATTTGACGTGCAAATCCTTTTGCTCCAGTTTCAAACTGCGGTTGGAACAGAGCTAATATAAAAATGAAAGGTAATTAAATTTCCAAAAAATGGACGATATCAATTGCATCGGATCGGCCGTTCACGAGCTGAAAGTCGGTGAAAAAAGTCGAAAATGCGTTAGAATTGTTGATTTTACGGTGGAATTAGGGCGTGTTAATTTTAGAAGTTGCTGAATTCCGATAGTAAATGCATTAAAATAGTTACAGATATACAATTGAGGCGCTCCGGGTACGAAGGGCGAACTCAACAAAACGTAGTTTCGAGATATTCGCATTTTAAAGTTTTATGTTACGGGCGAACTCACAGAAAAGTCATGCCCTGGAATGGGAAAAGGAGTGGGGTTGTGGACTAGGATGTGGAATTCGCCCTTTGTACCCGCTCGGATATCGCAGTTAGAGCTTTGCCGTATATCGGTTTTTACGTATTTAAAGAGGAAAAAAGGGCGAACTCAACATAAAAATTATATGGGTGTATTCACCAAGTCTAGAATCTGAAAATGAAAAAAAAAAAATTCTCCGATGTTGAGTTCGCCCTTCGTACCCGGAGCGCCTCAATTCTCCCTAATAGCAGCATAATCACACCTAACATTTTTAAGATTAGGGCGAGTTGCCTGGTTCCAGTTTTTCGGGAATTGAATATAAAAAGTGTAAAAGCAGAAGTAAGGAATGTTTAAAAGCTGCCTAATTTTGTTATTTTGTTTCTTCGATTTTATTTTATACGAAGAATCCGGATGAATGCTTTTTAAGTTCGAACTGGCTCAAAACATACCCTTTTATCCCGTAGAGGCCCCATTCGGGGAAACTCATTAATTTAAACCGAGATCAGGCGAAAAATCAGCCGTTCCTTTTTTTCTCCTTTTTTTTAATTAAGGGGCGAGCCCCTCGGGGTCGGATTACGAAGTTTAATCATGGTTTTCAGATCCCACCAATAGGTGCAACAATATTAAGTATATTTACTATAAAGGATTTAGGGCTTACGAGGGTCCAATTTTCGAATAACTGACCGTCGAAGACAATCGAGATGAGCGTATTGGTAGTATCGTCGTGGGAAATCAACTTCTGGAATCCTTTATTAAAGGCGGTTCCTTTTATAAAGAGTATTCGGAAAATGGTTTCTCCCCCCCGCCTTCTTCCCAATACGGTCCCATCCATTCTCCCCTATCTCGAAACGTAAATATGCACGGGTCAAGCGCGGTAAACAAAGAAATAACTTTCGGGGTTGAAAATTTAGCGTAATCAAACGTCACGTCCCAACCTTTGTTTTCCCATTAGGTAAGAGACTTTTTGTTAAAAATTATCAAAAGTTTCAACACAAAAGTTATTGAAAATACCCTAATTGAATACAAATGAACCAGAATAGTATTCAGGAAAAAATAAATTTAATGAGCTAAGTTTTCTTTTGAGACATAAATTTAAAAAAAGCTTTTTTGCGTCTTTCCTGAAGAAAGTTTTCCACCAGGAAACTGTTATTTCGTCAAATTGCGGGAAAATCGATCAGATTCCCTAATCCCAGGATTGAAGAGGCGGGAGGGAACATAATGCGAGGATTAAAGTTTATTCCGAACTTTCTTGAGCGGAAAGACTTTCGACGCTGTTTCGAAACTAGTGTGGCTTTTATTCGTTTACTTTGATTTATTCAACGTTTTACTTTAAATATTTTTTTGAATTCTTTTCAGGAGCGAAATACGAGACACAGATGCTCGACAACGCCTACAAAGTCAACATGAGGCTCACCATACATTCAGTCAGTCCGTCCGATTTCGGATCCTACAAATGCGTCTCCAAGAATTCTCTTGGCGAAACCGATGGAACCATTAAACTTTATCGTAAGTATAAGTTATAATAGAGGTGTACTTACCTTTCGCCCTAAAACCACACACCCCAATTTCACCCTAAAACTACGCTTTTGTCGACACCCAGTTAGGGTGAGATTAGGGCGAGTTCGTTTTAAGTGAGTGGTAGGTATTTTCAATATAAATATAACAGAAAAAGCGAATTACAACTCACCCTAAAACCCTGATTTCACCCTAACGAAAATTGGGAATAACACGTACTTATTAGGGTGAAATAAAAACTCTAATATCACCCTAGCAAAAATGGGCTGGATACATCATTTTCAGGGAGAGATTAGGGCGAGATTCTTTTACAGTGATTGGTAGGTTTTTTGCCATATAACATAATAAAATAGCGAAGTGCAACTCACCCTGAAAACCCTGATATCACCCTAACTAAAATTCGGCATAACACGTAGTTTTTAGGGTGAAATAAAAACTCCAATATCACCCTAGCAAAAATGGGATTACATAATATTTAGGGAGAGATTAGGGCGATTTCCTTTTAAAGTGAGTGGTAGGCTTTTTCAATATAAATGTAATAAAATAGCGAAATGCAACTCACCCTAAAAACCCTGATTTCACCCTAACGAAAATTCGGCATAACGTAGTTTTTAGGGTGAAATAAAACTCTAATATCACCCTAGCAAAAATGGGCTTAATACATAATTTTTAGGGAGAGATTAGGGCGAGTTCCTTTTAGAGTGAGTGGTAGGTTTTTTCAACATAAATAATAAAAGTGCGAAGTGCAACTCACCCTAAAAACCCTGATATCACCCTAACTAAAATTCGGCATAACACGTAGTTTTTAGAGTGAAATAAAAACTCCAATATCACCCTAGCAAAAATGGGATTAGTGCATAATATTTAGGGAGAGATTAGGGCGATTTCCTTTTAAAGTGAGTGGTAGGCTTTTTCAATATAAATGTAAAAAAGCGAAATGCAACTCACCCTAAAAACCCTGATTTCACCCTAACGAAAATTCGGCATAACACGTAGTTTTTAGAGTGAAATAAAAACTCCAATATCACCCTAGCAAAAATGGGATTAGTGCATAATATTTAGGGAGAGATTAGGGCGATTTCCTTTTAAAGTGAGTGTAGGCTTTTTCAATATAAATGTAATAAAATAGCGAAATGCAACTCACCCTAAAAACCCTGATTTCACCCTAACGAAAATTCGGCATAATACGTCTTTTTTAGGGAAAAATTAGGGGAGGAGACTCCATTTCGACCCTTCTTGTTTTTTTAAACTACATTTCGTCTTTATGATAAAAACAGATAAGTTAATTAAGTTATTTTAAAGCATATTAAAACAAAATAAGTATTAAAAACTCACTTTGTTGATTAATTAGACAACGAAATACTTTTAAAAACTTCAAAGAACACGATGAATTCTAATATAAATTATATTTTTCACAACTCGAGCAGGGATTTGTCGGAATACAAATTCAGTCTGTGGCAAAAAGTTTTCTCATTATCAAGAAAGGGGAGACTACGTTTGACCAATACACATAACATTACTCCTTTTTTTAAAAAACAAAATATTTATAAAGAAGCCCACTTTTTCGTCGTTAAAAAGTCTGAGGTGAAAATGGACTTTTAAAGTTATTCACGCTCAAGGATTTAAGCAATAACTCTACCTGCTTGACCCTTACGAAACTTGTTTTGTTGTTTGCAGAGATCCCAACTCCGTCTACAACTACGACGACCGCTCCGACCACAGTGGAAGTGAACACGCCGCCTAAAGGTAAAATCAACATTACAACGACCCAAGGTAGAGTATTATTTATATTTTTATCCTTTTGATCTAGAAATATCATTTTCTGTTTTATAAAAACCTCCCTTTTTTTTCTTTAGCGGTGCCGGAAGTGAAACCTGAACGGAAAAGGCAGAAAGAGAAAAAGAAAGTCGTCCAAGTGAACGAAATACCGCCATTGCCGGAAGTAAGAGGAGGCGATGATCCAAAACATGGTGAGAGAAAAAAAATGAATAAACTGGGAAATATTTTTTTTTGAAAGACATATTTTTGGGTTATTCTTTAACCTATCGAATTACCAAAGGGCGTTTAAACCTTCCTGAAAAGGACGTCTCGAAAATAAGGGGTGGTGGGAAAAAAAGGAAGGGTCACGTAATAAAAAATCGATACAATTGCCTTCTTCCTTAAGGCTATCGACATCTGTCATCTGAGATTTAGACCTCGAATTCCATCCAGATAAGCGAAATAAGGTCTTTCCGTGATTCTACTTATCTCGAATTTCATCATCCAACTTGCGAATTATTAATGGCGGCGTCAATGCGGAAACAGAATAAACAATATAATGCACAAACGGAGAAAAATACCGTACCCAAACGGAATATCAAAAGGAAAATCGATCCATTTCCAGTCTTTACAAATAATGAAACGTTCGATAAATTTTCATTTCGTTCCGTTCATCAAAATCTCGGTGGCCGTTGATTTTTCTGAAAGCAGGAGGAACTTTCGAGAAAAATTGTTAATCCAACTAAATTTAGCAATGTTTATTATTTAGATTTTTTTTCTCGAAATCTACCCGCTTTTGTTTATTTTTGTAAGCATCGGAAAAGCAAGGGATTCCAACCCAAGACCTTTGGGTTATCAGCTCCGGGGAGAGTAGCCTGTACCGGGGTGGTAACAAAGGGTTAATCCCAAAG
>JACGAQ010002409.1:0-41686 GCA_014119065.1 Orius insidiosus
CCAACTTAAAAATTGATGACATTTCGGCCAATAACATTAAGAACGAGACCTTTATTATCAAGTAGGCCTAGTATATCTCAATCCAATAAAATTTCATTTCAAAAGCTATCTTTTGAAATTTCAAATAGTTTTTTTAAACTTTTAAGTTCTTTTCTTTTTTCGGGAAAATAGTTCATTAAGGCTGCTTTGAGAAGCAAAAAATCCTTTTTTTTAAAGATCCATTAGTGATAAAAATTGCCTCAACTTCATAAGGCCTCTCCTAGTTGAGTCTGGGCGTGTTCATATATTTCAGAATATGAATAAATTCCTAAAGCTAAAATTTTGAATAGGAAAGAGAGAGTATTCACAAAAAGTATGAATACGCTCAAATCTAGAAATGCCCATGGAAGTCTCTTTATGCCATGATGGCATTTTTTGGGAGGGAAATATATTTAAAATCATCACGAAAAGACATAGATATTCAGATGGTTTATTTAAAAAAAAATCGTCGAGAGTTCAAATAAAAAAATATAATATTGTAACCCTTTTCGTAAAAATTTCGTTTACCGTTAACCAAAAATGTTCTCAGAACCTTAAATCTGCCATTTTATGAATAGTTGAGAAAAAAAAATCCCTCAAAGTCACTGGATAAAATACTTGATATTCTTTTTAAATCATATATTTTTTTTACAAAATAATATTAATCTCTTAAAAACATAATTAAATAAAATTATTTTTATTACCATACCCATTGATTACAATATAATTGAGATTGTAATTAACTAATGGCTATTTTCTCTTTTTGTATTCAAAATGTTAATAAAAGACAACAGAGCTTAAAATAAGCACATAAAAAGCAGAAATCGAGTTTCCGTCGCTTCTTTCTGCTCACATATTTTAGAAAACTATAAAAATAATATATATATTTTTTTTTAAATATTTTTTTTTTTACCCCAAAAAAATTCAACTGGTATTTTACAAATTCTTCCTAAAAGCATCATGTTAACAGAATATAAAACTTAACGTCTAAACATACATTTTGGTGCAGTATTTAGATTTAAATAAAAGTCTAGTCTACAGGTCAACCAAGCAACTTAACCTGGATACTTAAGTTTAAAAGAAAAGAAAAAAAAATACGTGCAAAGTATAACTTATTTTTTTTATAAACCCCAAATAAAGGAAAAAAAATGTAAGTATATACATAAGTTTTCAACAGTAATAAATAGAAATACTAGCTATAAAAACCGGAACAACAAAAAGAAAAAATGTTTTTTTAAAATCTATATTTATATTCTTTCTATACACATTTATATTATAAAATATACAAGATGGAAAGGGTAATTTAAAATTTGGTAATAAAAAAAATCAATTTTTAACCTTCACAAATTTATAAATGAACCTTTAACATCTAGTATAAGTTATGAAACTGCACGTAAACAAAAGAAAAGAAAAAAAAAAGGTTAATAAAAACCTAATAGAGAAAAATCCTGTACATGTTATTGTATATACATAACTCTAAGGCCTAAACCACTGTAAAAACAAATCTTTAAATATACAATATTTATTTTATTATAAAAATATAACTTTGTAACATTATCATGTTTATTTGTATATTTTCTTTTATCAGGAAAGACGTTCTCTGATGTGTTTATGTGCTAGAACTCAAGTTTTATCAAAGGAAGACCGATCAAATTAAGTATATAAATGCCAGAGGACAAAAACTACAGTCTTTGAAAAAGAAATTCCAGAACTAAAATTGATAACAATAACAATGGGGCAGTCCATGACTGAAAAAAGCGACATAAATTTATTTACAATAAAAATAAACTTTTGAGTTTATTATTATGTCAAAAGAGTTGATTATTTTAAAATAATAAAAATTTTTGGGCATTTTATTGCACTATTGTTCAGCAACAAAGGCGAATAACAAGAATTAAAAACGATGAAAAAGAAAAGGGGGGGTTTAATGCTGGCTCTGGGTTGCTTGGTGGATGATGATCGGTTGTTGTTGGTTCTCGTTGGTATCTTGTGTCATGGTCGTGGCGACGGCGGTCGCCGGGACTTGCGTTCCAGCCGTTTGTACGACTTGGATGCTCCCGCTATCGGTGATGACGCTCTCCTCGACGAGGGTATGGGTGACGCTTTCGTCTTTCACCCGTTTCGCCAAATGCGACCTAGCGTGTTTTCTCAGGTGGTCTTTCCTGTGGAAGCCTTTACCGCACTCTGGGCACACTTCGCTCTTCTCGCCCGAATGTATTACAAAATGTAAATTAAGGTGTTCTTTCCTTTTGAAACCTAATAATAAAAATAATTAATAAAACCTAATTTTAAAAAAACATATTTTAATACCTTTACAACAGACGGAACAAATATAGGGTCTTTCAGGATTATGTCCTAACTTATGCCTTTCTAAATGTTCTTTTCTTTTTAGTCCGGCTCCACATATATCACAAATGAACCTAAAAATCCAATTTAGCTTCAAACAGAGAAAACAAAAAACTCAAAATAAATAATTAAAAATAATTAATGACATCTGAGCTGATATTTTTCTTCTAGCTTTTTATAGATTACCTTCTTTCTATTTTATGGGCGACAAGATGTTGTTCTAGGATTTCCTTGTCAGGATAGGCCATGTTACATTCAGGACAACAAAAAAGAGTTGTTCCATCTAATGCGACTGCTATATGGACTTGTCCGGGTCTAGGCCTTCTTGGTTTTGGTGGTTTCTTTTTATATTTCTTTTTCTTTTTGCCACCTTTTGTTTCCTGAAATATTTAATTGTATTTGAGATGTTTTTAGATGGTATTTTACCTCGCCGAGTTCAGCGATGGGGACTTGAGGCTCTTCAACTCCTTCTTCGTTACCCTGTTCACCTTCAGGATTCAGCGGAGACGATTCTATAGCAGATTCGCGTTTTATCGTCTCAGCGGAGAACTTCAAGAAATGGTGTAATGAAAGGGGTAGGCCGGTAGGAGGTAGTCGAGAAAGGTAATCGGCCATCGCTGTCGTAGGGACAGCGATGCTTTGCCATTGGTTACCGCTGGTTCCAGTCGTCGTAAACGCAGCAGTTTCACCCGTCTCAGTTTTCAAATAAACTAATCAGAAAAAAAGATGATAAGAAATTTTCATTTCAAAACATAACAATAATATACAAACCGGTTTCTCCTCTTTTTCATTACTTTTATCTTTGTCGTTACTGTCTTCTTTATCTCCGGTAATCGTCTCTTCAGTTTTCAAGATGAGGTCTGACGGCAGGTGAGTAACCAAAGCGACTGGAAAAGCCTGGTTTCCGCCTTCTTGTCCTTCCTCCATCGGCTTCACATCATTCAACACCTGTGCATCCCACCCAGTCTCATCAACATGCTTAAACAAGGGGGTCATCACAGTGAAAATAAAAACAAAGCACACAAGCAAACAAAACAAAAATTAAAAATAATTTAAACAAAAAACAAAATAATAAAAAAAAAATTAATAAAGCCACAGACAAATACCAAATATGATTTCACAAGCCAGTGTACCAATGAAGGTTCTTTATTCAAATTACAAGGTTTTTCTGCTATAGAATTTCTGGAAATCGCGAAAGAAAAATCTGCTGCAAATGGAACATTACAAGGTTTTAAGTCAAATCTTAATATGGGCAAAGAATGAAGCAAATTCCATAAGGCTGTGTCCTTTGACAGCAACTTGATTAGGTACACTGGCATCTTGGCAACTTTCAAGCAACATAAAATGTGAGGTTAGATAGGGAGATGTGGAAAAATTGTTATGCCATAGATAGTTAAATACATACAATTTCATCAGAATGCATGGTTTGTGATGTGGCCTCTCCACTGTTTCCAGATGAATTGGTATTGTTTGTAGATTGCTGGTTCACATGATCACCCTCAGCCGATTGAAGCTGGAAAGACAAAACATAAATAACTTTCACAATCTAATCTGTTTTTTTTCTTTCTTTCTTTCTTTCAGTGTCCGATAGATATAGGACTGTAAGTATTATTTGATAACAGAAACCAGCCGTCCTTGGCAGAAATATGTATTATCCGTACCTCCTATTCCCTTTGAAAGCCCCCACCCCCTTGGCAGATTCTAGCAGTTTATTGTCTACAAAAGTTTCTTTCCCCCTAGAAACTCCATTTTCTGGAAAGCTGACTTGGTAGCGGATTTCAAGGCGTTTTTCACAATTTTTCACTCTTTACATCTAGGGGAAAATTTTGGTGGAGAAAAACCACAGGTAATTTAAATCTAATTTAAATTTGAAGGGATAAAAACAGGAAGGAAGAAGAGACTACAAAAATTTGCTCCCGAGCAGGACTTGAACCCGCATCTCCAGAATAGATCTCCGCCGTGACCATTACAACATCGAGGACGAGTATCATTACCTCGTCGGGAAGACCAATATAAGGGATTAAAAAATCAGGTTAAGCAACCTTAGTTTGAATTACGCGGTTTCTCGAATGGAATACCTAGAGTTGAAGGACTTTAGAGAAAATACATCGATTAATAAAAATCGGAGTATTTAAATTATAGGAAACAAAGAATATAAAGTTGAAGAGATTTGAAGAATAAGCGCCAGAGCGGTAAATTCAAAAGAGCGGTATAATGACAGCCTTGAGGTATCTCCCCGTAGTGAGTACTTTGTGAGTACTGACACTTGATGGTGTAATGGTTAGTACGGCGGAGATCTATTCTGGAGATGCGGGTTCGAGTCCTGCTCGGGGGCAAATTTTTGTAGTCTCTTCTTCCTTCCTGTTTTTATCCCTTCAAATTTAAATTAGATTTTTCACTCTTTTGTTGTATGCTAGGTTTCAACAGTTTTATGGCCAAGAAACGGCCTTTTTTTTTTTTTTTTTTTTTTTTTTTTTTTTTTTTTTTTTTTTTTTTTTTTTTTTTTTGCATTTTACTGATTTTTCCCTCCAAAAAACACACTAATAACTTGATTTCTGGAGGTTTACTCGGTTATTTGGATTTTAGGGCGTTTTCTTTCTTGTTTTCAGTTTTACAGCTTCAAAACCCTCTTGATATACGATTATTGTGCTTTTTCATGTGAAAGAAATCCTTTTTAGTGGACTTTTAAAAGTTTATCTTTCTTTTACCTATTAGTTTTCTTTGAAGAAACCCACTTGTTGAAGTTTTTTGCTATAAGAGAGACTCCCTAATTGCCAGATTAACTCCCATTTATCATCAGCTTGTCAATTTAAAAACCTGCCTTCTTTATTGATCTAGAAAAGCGCATTTTACACTGATCTTGACGCTTTTGATAAAAATTCTACATTCAACTGAATTTTTCAGCTTTTTTCACAGCTTTTCATTCTAAAACGACCATTTTTAACACATATTTGGACGTTTTCATCTATCTTATGATGAAAAAAACGCCCTTTTTACTCTGGTCTTATCTCAACAGAAAATTAGGTCACTCAGCAATATCTGATTTGCAAAAGTAATCTTGATTATAAATGCCTCAATTAATGCTAAAATGAGTCGAATTTTTGTAAAGAGCATTAAGAAATCAAAACCGAAGAGTTTAAATTCAAATTTGAAGGTTAATTAATTCAGTTTAGTTTAGGGTAAATTACCTGGAGTTGAATGGCTTCTCCTTGATCTTGATGAGGATTGCCATAAGCGACTGTTAGGACTGTAGCGCCACCTTGTTGAAAAGGTTGGATCGAAATTGGTACCGCGGTGAATTTCTCACCGCCAGCACCGCCGCCGCCAGGGTTGACGACTTGTATCTGTAATGTCTGCTGTTGAGGGAGATCGCCTGGCTTCGCGCCCGGTACGCTAATCGGCAGAGTAATAATCTAAAAGGGGAAAAATTTAAAAATTTACTTTTTTACTTAACAATTAAGATATTACTTGAGGATTGTTGTCGGAACTGTTTCCAGACTGCTGCGCCAAATTAAGGGTAAAACCTCCATTAGCTTCGACTGGTCTCAGATATGTCACTCCGGCTTCATCCGCAGATAAAAGACCAAGAACTTGACCGCCACCACTCCCAACTTGATGCGCCGCAGCAAATTTCGCAGTCGTAAATTGCGCCACGGCTCCGCTCGTCGGCAAAGTCGAACTAAACGTAGTTCCAAACGGCGTAAAATTCATTTTTATTCGATTTCTTCACAGTAGGATTTTTTTAAAAATATCTTAGGCACTCAATCAATTATGTACCTGAAATAAAAAACAAAAACATTAGCCAAACATCCATTTAAGTCTATTATTTCCATTAATTCTAATCCTAAAATTTTGGGCTAGTTTCACTATAACAAATAATAAACCATAAAAATAAAATTCCTCAGATTTTATAATAACCTATAATGAAATATAAATTGTTTTAATAATAATAATAATAAAAGTAATAAAACGTTGATAAATTAACAATATGAAACGTAAAATAATGGACAAACCCAGTACGCCAAGGTTAAGGCAATGGAGACGATTTCAAAATAAATTTTCATAATAGTGGACTAATTTATGCAATTAAATTATTAAATAAAATAAATTAATTAAACGAAAAAAGAAGAAAAAGGAATAAAAAATAAAGTTTTAAACACCAGGATGTTGAAAAGACCTACTTACCTAAAATTAATGAAAGTTAACTTTCTCATTTCATACGCGAACTGTCATCTATAAGACGAGGAAACGTCCATTTTAATTCCGAGAGTAGTCAAAAAATAACCCGAGTATTATTTAATATTAAATAAGAACTCAACGAAAAGTTAAAATAAAAACACGATTATTAAAATAATGTAAATAGAAAGGCGATATAAACTTGTAGGTATGCTGGCATAGCCTAGAAAAGCGGTGAACCCCGAAAATAGGGTCAGCGACGGAGGAGGCCCGAGAGACAGGCGAGTTTATCGAAAATTCCGTGGCGAGAGGGGTAGAGAAATAAAACGTCTTTAATTACCTCATCGGGCCTGTACGCATTTTCCGAATGGGAACTTTTTGTAAAAACACTCCGGGGAGATGTAAAAAAACTAAAATTGTTAACAAAAAAAAAAGTTTTAGGTTCGAGAACTAACAACAAACCACAAAACACCTGCCTTCAGAGTCGCTGAGGGTCATTTTTGTTAACCTCGTTTCATACGCGGTAGAGTGCGCTTTTCGACACACCACCGATTAAGGCACCATTATTTTAAATATTCCCGCCTAAAAAAGCAGTATCTAAAGGAGCACGCCATTGCTCGCATACTTAAGTCTACAGCGGCCAATTAATCTAGTATAAAACTGGGCAATTGTTACGTCACATGCTGTGTACCCAACAAATGTCATTAGATTGTCAAATTGTCATCTAAATGATTGCTTTATTGTAAGCTAAAATAGTCATCAAATCTTCAACAAAAAAGTCGCTTGATAGCTAGCTAAACAGTAGTCGCTACAACATACTACTGAAATGAAGATAGGTATAGAATTTGGCCGATTTTGAGTTGTTGGCCCAGTTGAAAAGCATGGAATTTTAGATGTTGGCGAGTCCGGGTTAATATAGTTTAACGGGCGTTTAAGGATCAAAAAATCTTTAAAAATCGCCCAATTTTTTTCCATCGATGTATATACTAAACGGTATAGTATAAAAGGTTTAGTATATACATCGATGTTTTTTTCATACCAGAACACCAAGAAATCGATGTTCGTCTTCGGTGTCTTCTTGTTTTTACAAATTAAAAAAAAATTTCTCTAAAAATTCTTAAAAAATATAAGGAGTACATACTTGGTGAAAATCGGATCTCCGCCGCGCAGTTTTTAAAATTTCAAACAGACATAATATCTCGTCCATTTTTGTGAAATTCGAAAAACGCTCTTATCATTTTCAGGACAACTACCATGGGAAGGTCCTATCAAAATTTGTTGAAAATCGGATAAAAATTGTGGAAAAAAAACCGGCCGATAAATCTAAACTGTATTTAGACATGTCTCCGTCATTTTTGCAAATTTAAATAAAAAACTCTCTTCACTTTTTAAGTTGCTACAAAAGAACGGTACTGAAAAAAATTTGGTGAAAATGGGATGAAAACTGCGGCCGTGAAGTACGACGGACGGACGGCCGGCACCACAGACAACCTCATGATTGGCAAAGATTACTGATCAGTGATCAGTTTTCCTTTAGGAGCTCTGGAAGACCCTTTTCCAGATACCGAACCTCAGAGGGTGCCACAATAACTTTTTTGAGGAAGTTAAAAATTGTTTTTCTTATAATGTAGATATTAGTAGGCAAATTAGGCATTTTTCCCTTCTTTCTCACCCTAAAAGCCCGCCAGCGGCAAAAAGCGGAAGCGACCTGCGCAGAAAACCACGTGTCGTTGGCCGGTGGGCGAGAGCGCCGATAACGGCGGGTTCGTGTTCAGTGGCGGGACGTCCGTCGGTACTTGCTAGTCATCAATTCAAATTTTATTTACTCACTTGATTCCGCCACTTCCAGGTTTCATTCGTTCCTAATTTAACCCTAGATTTTTATTATGGGCGCTATGCTTTTTTGAGGTAAAGATGCTTTTTTTTCTAATTTTTTTTTTACTTTTAAGTTTTGCTTCAGTTTTAAGACGTAATTAGGTGAATTGCGCTAATTTTTTTTCTTGATTACGTGAAAGGCGTTGTGTTGAGCACAAATAAAACGTCCGAGTCAGCGCTGACGCCGCCCATTCGCCTTTCCCTTAAGAAAAACCGAAAAATCGGCTCGAAATCAACTGTTTTTCGACAGAGAAAGGTGAACGCCCGCGCCCGCGATGGAATACACGAGCCCACCTAAAAGAGTCATTCTCGGGGATATTGCTCAAAACAGCAGCTCGCCGATTTCGCCGATGGCGAATTTGAAACTCTTGACCAAAGTGGCGACTGGACTGAAAGATGAAGACGCCCTACCGCTGCATAACAACAACAACAACAACTTGATTGATGAAGCCAATCATTTTCCGCTCTTCACTTCATCCAGACGTACTAAATCACTTGGATTCATCTGTCTTAAGTAAGTACTGAAGGGTAAAAGTGGGATAGTTTGTCAATCATTTTAGAGCCTGAGGCTTGAGTAGAATTTTTATTTTTACTCACCAAACAGAAGTAATTGTATTACTCTCCATGTTCATACCCTGTCCACATTGCAACGAACGAATTTTGACCCAAGCGCCGAATTCCTTTGGTGTACCTACACCGCACGCCTCGAAACGCCTCTTACTTTGCTGCCTCGCCGCGGAAACACGTCCACACTGAAGCGAATGCCTCTCCCCGTAATGCCTCGTTCGGCTGCCTCGCTCATTGTGGACCCGGCTTTACTCATAAGTTTGACTGAGGATGTGGTGCCGCCAGTTTTTTCGGGAACTCTTCACCGCCACAATTATCATTAGATTTTCACCAAATTCTGGGATTTGAAAAAAATAAAAATTTGTCTTTCCGATCGTAGTTAGTGGCTGAACCCCCGCCTCTTCTGTATGGCCGATAAAATTCCTCCTTTTTATCCGATCTCTAGGAACTTCCTTCACTATTTTAGCCAAAAACCACCGTTTTAATCTGGATTTTTGGGCACATTTTCTTTCTTTTGGTCTAGGAAAAACCCTTTTTTCCAGATTTTTAAGGAGTTTCCTTCAGTATTTTTGCCAAAGGAAAAGACGGATCTAGATTTTTTGGCTTTTCTTTAGTTTTTTGTCAACCTCCCTGTCTCCTTGCGTTCTTTCATTGGTTCTTATAAAGTTATCTTATAAAGTTAGTTATCTTATAAAGTTCTTTCATTGGTTTTTATAAAGGAGCCCCCATTCTACCCAATTTTGGGTTGTTTTCTGCCTTGCAAATAAAAATTTAAATTAATTTTTCTTTGTGAAAGAGCAGTGCTTTATTCTGAGCATTAAGAATTTCCCAAGAACATTCAATTCTTGGGACTCGGTGATTCACAAAAGACCTTTCATTTTTCTTAAAGACCTTTCTAAAATTAATAAAGTTTTAAATTCCCCAAAAAAAGTTATTATTATACCCTCCTTAACCAGTTTTTTAATAGTTTGTTTTATTTTTTCAGGTTTTTACAAAAATTCCCACTTGACGTTCCGTCCGGAGAGTACATCCCTTTCTCGCTGGGTAGCTTAGCCGCTGACCTGCATGTCGAAAAAAGGCGGATATACGACATAATTAACGTTGTATCTAGTTTACAAATGGCCGTTAAGGTGAATTATTTTATAATATTTATCTCATTTCCGTCCGTGACCTTTTCAACCTTAATTACCATTTTGTCCTTTGCACTTCCTCATTTTATGGGAAAAACACACATTTGCCTTTCACATTTTTTTCTCCCTTTTATCAGAAACCATAATGGCCCCCATGTGGTCAGATTAAAGCCCTAATGGGCTTAGAAAGGCGACCTTTATCTCTACCCCTCTTCATAATTAAGGGTCTTCCTTTCAAAACTTATTTTAGAATAAAGAAAAAATAAACTTGATTAAAATGATTTATACCATCATGTCCAAAGATAGTGGTATCTGTGAATAAAGCAATCAATCACACTGATTAGAAATTAAGAAACCCTTCAGCAAAAGAAATCACCAAAGCTATAAACTTTAGGCTGTTTCTCCGATTGTTTTTAGAGCTCCACTTGGTGGTATCATGTGATTGATCATATTCGAATTAGGTTTTTTGGCCTCTGTAATTTCAGTTTTCAAATTTCTCAAAAGAAATATACTGTGATAGCCTCCAAAGACGGTTTTTGAAAATGGGTCTTTGCACCCCACAGGGTAAAAATTACCATTGGTCTATATCGATTCTGAGTTTGCCTCAAAATCTTTCTTTCCTAAAAACCGTTTGTTGAAGGTATTTCAACATTTCCCTTTAATTTGAGGAAGTTAAGAACAAAAAACCGTTGTCCTGGGATTCAAGATCACTTGTTAAGGGGATATGAGGGTTTTAAGTTGGTTGCTTTGTACATATTTCGTTGTGAGCAACGGTTTTCGGTTTTTCCCTTCTATCTTGGAAACCGTCGCTCAAAACGAAAAAATGTCATAAGTAAAAGTTGTAGGTACTGAAATTTACTACATAAAATATCTTATTAGTTTTTTCCGTCAGAGCAATACTTTAGGAGATATGGAAGTATTTAAGTTGGTTGCTTTGCAAATTTTTCGTTGTTAACAACGGTTTTCGGTTTTTCCCTTCTATCTCGGAAACCGTCGCTCAAAACGAAAGACGTCCTAAGTAAAAGTCGTAGCTACGGAAATTTCCTACAAAAAGACCTCGTTGGTTGTTTTGTCAGAGCAATACTTAAGGAGATATGAGGGTTCTTAAGTGAGTTGCTTTGCAAATTTTTCGTTGTGAGCAACGGTTTTCGGTTTTTCCCTTCTATCTCGGAAACCGTCGCTCAAAACGAAAAAATGTCCTAAGTAAAAGTTGTAGGTAAAAAGATTTCCTACAAAAATTTCTTTATTCATTATTTGTGTAAGAGCAATATTTAAGGAGTTTTTGAGGTTAAAACTAATAATCCTACAGAGCCTGTATGAAAACTTAAAACCTTCATATCTCCTAAAATATTGCTCTGACGGAAAAAACCAATAAGATATTTATGTAGTAAATTTCCGTAGCTACAACTTTTAATTAGGACATTTTTTCGTTTTGAGCGACGGTTTCCAAGAAAGAAGGGAAAAACCGAAAACCGTTGATCACAACGAAATATGTACAAAGCAACCAACTTAAAACCCTCATATCCCCTTAAGCTGCAGCCCTGTCTGATCTTATCTTTTTTTTTAGATTGCCAAAGATCGCTACCACTGGTATGGTAATCAAAAACTCATTCAATTTCTCTCTCGGCTAAAAGGCTTCGCTTTACTCAACAACTTCGACGGACAAGTAAAAAAAAATTTAACAAAACACAGTGTGCATAACTTTTTTTTCAAGGTCAAAGATTTGATTAGCAAATATCGCCAAAAGCTCTACTTGAGCGAAACAGAAATGTCGGAAGACATCACGCTTAAAATTACAGACGGAAAAGACGGCGTTTTTAAAGAAAACAGAATCGGAGTTTTGTGCCAAAAATTCATCATGTTGTTTTTAGTCAGCGAAGAAGTATTTTTCTATATTTACAATAATATAATATTATATATTTTTTCAGTGTTTACCGTTAAATTTGCTGTTTATATCGAAATTAATTTTAACGAAAGATATACAGGGTAAGACTGGAATGAGAAGACTGTACGACATAGCGAATGTATTAGAAGCCCTAAAACTTGTTAAAAAATATACAAATAATGAGTTTAAAAAACCAACTTTTGTTTACTGTGGACCTCAAGTTGACATTCCTCAAAATTTTGAGCCAGGTAATAATTCCAAATCTAATTGTAACTTATAAAAAATTATTTTTTCAGGAGACATAAATGAACATTTTGATGCATTTAATGATTCTAATTCAGAGTCGAGTGTTGATTTGATTATCAACAATATTACAACTTTGGAAGGCGGTCCACCGGCTAAAAAACGTCTTCTATTTATTAAAGAGGAGGAAACACCTACGCCTAGTATTGTTCCATCTGCTGTCAAGCCACCTCTTTTTGTAAAAGCTCCTGCGTCGTCTTTTACCCTTTCTGCCGAAGGTATTACTTCATTTAACGGCTTCAAACCCTCCTCCTCGGTTACCGCCCCTCAAAAAAAGCCGATTCTAATTAAAAAGTTTGGCTCCTCCAAATTGTCGGCCCGAATAGTCAGAAAAGTAGCCATCTCCGACATTCAAAACGGCGGTATTTACAAAGCCATCGTTTCCAACAACAATATGGTCCAATTCGTCAAATTATAAGTTAAGTTTTTACCACCAGAATTTTTTCCAACTTCTTATTTTTATGTGCAATCAAATAAATTTAGTCAATGAAAATATATTCAAAATTATATTAAATTTATTTGCTTTTAAAAGAATAGTTTTTATTTTAAAAAAAGTTTTGTGCTTGCTTTCTAGTCGACTATTAAAATACATCAGGATTTAATTATTACTAAAATTCCTCTTGTATTAATATCTACTAAATTGGGCACAAATTTAGTTATAAAAAAATTTATCCAGTGTTTTTAGATAAGATTTAATTATAAAAGTTTGAGATGTTTAAAGAATTATTTATTTTTATTGATTTAAAAAGGACTATGTTTAGTTGCAATATTTAGGTGATTTATTTAGTCATACCTAAAAAAGTTTTTCTTGCTTAAAAATATGGAAATGAAAAGGAGTATTTTAGTTGCAATAATTTAGGATAGTGCTTTCAAATTAGTCATTCCTTAGATTTTTAGGTAAATGAAAAAAGTAAAATTTTATTTTGAATTTATGTTGGAAAATATTTTATTAGTCTGGATTTGAAACAAATAAATGAGTTTTTGTTGAGATGATTTGTTTTCTTTTTTGTTAACCAACCTACTTAATTTTTTTAATTACTTAAGTGTTAAGCCCCCACTAGAGGAATTAACTGGCTTCCATGGAATCTTGGTAATAAAAATATCTCACCATAAAAATTAGGGTCATCAGTACTTTAAAAAAAAGTTTCTCCTTCATGGCAGAAGGTATCTTGGTAATAAAATCGTCTCGCCATAAAAATTAGGGTCATAAGTACAATAAAAAAAAGTTTTTCCTTCATGGCAGAATGTGTCCCTTGTCTCCGAGCTTAAAAACTGATCAAAATTTATGAAAATTGGGGAAAAAGGGATTTCTTGACAAAAGTCAAATAAAAAAAATGAGTGTTTTGGCAAAAAACCGAAAGCTTTAAAGAATCTGGAAACATTGGGGCATATGAGCAGAAAAATAGAAAGCTGCTTCCCTGAGAAGCATTCTGTAGATGGAAATCTTGGTTTTTAAAAATTTTACCTCTAAAAATTAAGATTCGAGAAGAAAAACTCGGATAAAAATGCTCATTCTCCATGTAAAATATAATAATCTATAGTACAATTTAACTACATTTGATTTAAATTTAAAAAAAGATATTTACAAGTTATATTCTTGAGTACTGTATGACATTTTGATGTTCATTGATTTTTCCAGAGACCGATACTTCGTTTATTCTCAACATGGTCATCTGTGAGCGGTAAACTGAAAAAAAAAGTTTAGTCGTAGAAAAAATATGGGATGGTTATCATACAGTGAGTTCTCATATATTGTTTTCGCCTTCTTTTAAAAAAGACGGTCCTTGTGTGCGAAAGATCTTTGTCGATAACAGTCGCTTTAACAGTTACCAAATCTGGAGGGAGGGTCGGGCGTCCGACTAAAGTGAAATTACACCCACCAACTAACAAAACCTATAAAAAAAAAGTAATGAAGTATTAATTTTAAATGAATGCACCTTTTCTAATTTGATTTCGTCAGAGGTCTTTGGTGGCCAGTAACCTTCGACGACAATCACATCTTCAGCCGTCACTTTAAACTGTTTGCCGCACAAATGGAAAACTGCGAATAGTCTTCCTTCCTCCCCTCGCTGTACTAACTGATTGACTTTTCCAATGGTATCTAAAAAAAAAAAAAAAAAAAAAAAAAAAAAAAAAAAAAAAAAAAAAAAAAAAAAAAAAAAAAAAAATTACAAAATTTTATAACAATGTATTGGGTATGTACCTTTGGTGATATTTAATTCTTCCTCATTTGTAAGAAGCTCTTCCTGTTTAGTTTTCAACGAAGACAAACCGGCCTGAGTGGCCAGTGACACCCCTGAAACCAAGAGTTAAAATTTAAAAAAAAGAATTATCCAAAAGAAGATTCGTATGAATTAAAAAACTCTTTTAACTTACGTTTTTCTATAATAGGCTGGTGTGTAACTAAATTAGCCAAGGAGCGAAATATCCTAGGTAACATTTTTAATTTAATTATCCCAAATTTACTCCTAAAAATACCGGTAAATTACTTTATCCTATTCAGTTTTTCATATTTAGAATTAGGACCGAACAATTTTTATAAATACAAAATCAATGCATTGAAAGAAAACCGACTTTGTGGTTATAAGGCAATGTAGCCGACCCCACTCCTCTATAAGTGGCTTTTTTCCGCCTAAATTCGGTTAAAAAAGTGTTTTAGCCAAAAAAAAAGCAGAGGAAAACTTCTCAAATTTTAGTGAAAGTGGGGTTTGAGGCTGAGAAACTAATAGAATCGGGGGAAGGGGGGATTTGATGGCCAAAAATAGATTAAAAAAAGTTGTTCCTTGCCCCAAAAAACTGAGGAAACTCTTTAAAATCTAGTTAAGTGGGGGTCTTTTAGCTGGAAAACTTATGAGAATGGGGAAGACAAAAAAAACTGAGGAAAAGTCCAGAAAAGCAAGCCAGTCGAGTAGGAAAAGTACTTGTTTGAAGAGCTTCCAACGAAAACTTCCATAAAGAGAAGTAAAAATATAGGAGGGGAAGTATAACGGAGGCGGAAGTATAAGGGAGGGGGAAGTATAAGTGATGGGAAGTATAACGGAGGGGGAAGTTGTTTTTTTTTTCCGAAAAATTATCGAAGTTTTTTTTTTTGAAAGTTTTTTTTTCACAAAATTTTCTAAGTTTTTGTTTTTCAAAAAAATTTCCGAGTTTTCATTCTTAAATTTGCTCCTTTATTTTTTTTCCAAAAAATTTTCTAAGTTCTTTTTTTTTCGAAAATTTTTCTAAGTACATATCAAGGTAGAAATAGTGGGATTTTTGCAAAAGAGAGGTCCCTCTAGTTAGGCGTGGAAGTATGGAATTTCTCCCTACTAAATTTATTAATATTTAAAAAAACCCAATTTTTCACACCAATATATAACTCTTAAAAAATATAGGGAGTAATTGGTGAAAATTGAACCAACAGTTCGACCGCAGCGATTTTTTAAAATTTCAAACAGACATCTCCGCCATTTTTTTGAAATTCAAAAATCGCCCTCATTAGATTCTTGTTCAACGGCTAAAGAAATTTGGTGAAAATCGGTTGAAAACTGTGGCTGTTAAGTGTTCCGGAAAAAAATGCAACGGATGGCCAGCCGGCACCGCAGACAAATTGTTAAAGACCAATATTCGATGTGACCCTCTGGGGTTCGGAAGACCCTTCCCCAAAAACCCGATGTGGAGGGTATCATAATAACTTCAGGAAGTCAAAAATTCCTACTTTTATTAAGAATGCGTTTTCTGGCTTCGAAACTAAGGAAAACAAGAGATTAGTTTCAATTTAGTTTGCTAGTTTTCAGAAATGGGTCTTCAGGAGCCCATAGGTATACATATCTTTTTTTTTTTTTTTTTTTTTTTTTTTTTTTTTTTTTTTTTTTTTTTTTTTAGCCTTGAGTTTGTCTGCAAAGCCTTCCGAAAGTCTCATTTTTTTTTTTGTAATTTATTATCTTGAGGTTTACCATAATCCCCTGGGATGGATGGGTTTTTAATTGATACAATTATACTATTTCAATCATCATGTATTATTCGCTCAATTTTTTTTTTCGTTTCAAAAAACATATTAATCATAATTCCGTTTCATGCAATTCCAAATAGAATAATCCAGACAAACCTTAACCTACGACTTAGCAACAATAAAATTGTTATATTATTGTTTAATCAATGTTAGTTTAAACATTTCAACAAAAAATATTTTAAAAATTAATAAAAAAAAAATTTTAACAAACATCCCCCCCTAAAAACATAAAAGTGATGTAAGAGGCATTTTAAAAAATCAGGTACAGATGCCTGAAATTTACAAATGAAATTCTTATTGTCTTAATTTGATGAATAAGAACGTGCTGAGAGAGGTGACGGTTAACTCGGGTCCGGAAGGTCGAGTACTTGAGCGACGAAACTTGATATGTCTGTCGCTCTCGTTTTATGCTCGACACAAAATGGATGCTCTAAAAGTTGTATGTAATTCGGCCTTTTCGAACAATCTTTGAGTAATCTGAAAATAAAATTAATAAAAAGCATAGAAAACTAAATAGTTTTTACGTTTGGTCAATAAAGTCGGCGAATTCGGATGAAAACTTGTCACTGGGAAGCCGAGGTGCGGCATCGTTGACGACCTGTTTGAGCTGCTCGAAAGGGCTGTCCCATTTGCTGTACGGGTGAGTCCCAGTCGCCAGTTCGACCATCGAAATTCCCAAAGACCAAACATCGGATCTGATATCATACTGTGCAGGATTTCCAGACGGATCGATCCTCTCAGGCTAAAAAAATTCAAAATCTTTAATATTCGGTAGAACCAAAAAGAACCATTCAATTTATATGAAAAGTTTTTTGACAAAGATGTTTTATCTAGTGCCCATATTGAAGGTAAATGAGGCAGGGGAGAAGATAAAAAAGCGCTTTTCGTCAGTTTTTATCAAATATCTTGAAAACTATGAGGTTTAGCACAAAAACTAATTTGTACAAAAAATTCTGCATTAAATTTCCAACAAAAAGTATTTAGCATATAACCTTGCTAAAGTGAGTAGTTTTGGAGTTACGACCTATCATAAAAGGCCTTTTAAAAATTTTATTTACACCTTAAAAAAAATGACTAAGTTTTTTGAAATTTTTAAAAGATATTACAGACAGCCCATGGTTCATGTTGTCAAATGCCACATTTATCGCCATTTACATCCAGCGTTACACAGTATAAGCCTGATTTGGCATGGGATAAAAAAGCGCTTTTCGTCAGTTTTTATGAAATATCTTCAAAACTATGAGGTTTAGCACAAAAAGTACTTAGTACAAAAATATTCTACATTAAATTTCCAACAAAAAGTATTTAGCACATAATCTTGCTAAAGTGAGTGGTTTTGGAGTTATGACCTATCATAAAAGGCCTTTTAAACATTTTATTTACGCCTTAAAAAAATGACATTTTACCAAAAATTTAAGTTTTTAGAAATTTTAAAAAAGAATAACAGACAACCTGTGGTTCATAATGTCAAATGCCACACTTACCGCCATATACGGTTTACATCCAGCGTCAATAGTCTTGGCAACCGAGTCCACTAAATATCCTGATATTCCGAAATCGCACATTTTCACCTCTCCATTTCTGTTTATAAGAATATTGGAAGGTTTAACGTCACGGTGAATCACTTTTAGTTTACTATGCAAGTAGTGAAGAGCGCTCACAACCTAAAAAAAATTTATGTATTTTGGAAAAAAAATTTAAGCATAAATGATTACAGCCAATGAGATAGCTCCTAAAATCGGCTCAGGAATGACAAGTCCACTTTTGTAGGCACGGACATAGAATTTATCCAAGCTCATATCCATAACTTCCATACAAATCCAAAGATCGCCTTCTATAAATAAAGCTCCGTAGAACTGAACTGTGTGAGGACAATCAGACGTTCTCATTGAAATATCGAGGTCCATAAGAAGCCTTTTCTGCTCAACAGTGTTCACCGTGGACGACGTTATCCTCTAAAAACGAAAAAATAGAAAAAAAAGTATTCATAGAAAAAGGCACGAACCTTAACTGCCATTATGGTGCCTGAGGGTTTGTGTATCATTTTTTCGACGACACCGTACGCGCCACGACCTAAGTCGCCGATTTTTTCAAGGTCGTTCGCTTCAACATCGAAAGTCTTATCGTTAATTGTGATTGTAGTCCTTTTATCTAAGTTTCGCGGAGGGGATCTGAAAAAATTGGAATATAAAATTTAAGTTGGAAAAACCGAATGAGACTTACAAGACAGGAGGCTCATCTGGAACGCTGATTTTAAGTCCTGGCTTCTTCTTCCTTCCTAAAATTCAAAATTACTCAAAAATTTGCCACAGCCTTTAAAATTAAAGTAATGAACTAGGCATAGATTTCTTTTCTTCGAAATCTACCTACCTATTATTTCTTTTTAAGTGTACCTTGATTTTTTAAGTGTAATTTATAAAAGAGATACAACTTACCAGACATTTTAATTCGATAAATAAACTCGATATATAAAAGGACAACTTATATAAAAGCACATAAAACCATTCCGACCGGTATTTTCGACATAAAACTCCCTCAGGACGCCAAACAAACTTGAAAACACTTTGAATATTTAAAAAACGTTTATTAACAATAAATGAACATATTAAAAATGAGGGTTTTCATTCCGATCTCAGAAATGCCTATAAAAGGCGTTTTTGAGGGTTGAAAAATCCTGCCCCCCTCAAAATTCTGTGTAAAGAATGAACTATGAGGATGAAAAATTAATTTAGATGTTTACTTATCAACCCAGTGTCGCCTAAGTTTCCCACGCAAAAATAACGAATTTTCCCGTTTTCTTCCAAAAATAAGGATTATTTTGATTATATTTTTAGATTCATAATAAAATAATTTAAAATTCATCTTTAAACCATAATTAAATTAATAAAAAATACTATAATAATTAAATTTAAAAAAATTGTGGGTGGGCAATATATTTGTTAGAAGATAAGAAATTAGAGATTGCTTAAAACAGGAATAAAATATATTATAGTTTAATTTTTTAATCTTTATTTTAATAAAAATTTTGAAAAATAAAAAAATGCATCTTCTCAGTTGGTAAGACTGGTTAGTCAATAAAAAAATCATGAACAGTGAAGCGGAAGCCGAGGGAGGATTTTTTATTTTTTAGCCAAGTACTTCCAAATAAATTACTTCAAATTGACTTTTTATCTCTGTTATTTTAACGTTTATAATTAAATTAAAGATAATATTTACGTAAATCTGAAGTTAAAAAGCCTTTGAATTTATTTTTTTGAAGATCTTATTCAAATAAAAAAACATAAAAGGTACGAATTATTTATTATTGTTTATCAAATATGATAATGTTTTGCTTTTTTTGTTTATTACTTTGGGGTTTTTAGCGTTTTTTGATGTTTTTGGTTTTCATTTTGGGCGTTATCTAATTCTATGGCTCAGCAGGGGGTGATATCAGATTTAAAGTTGGAGTTTATGAACTTTTTTTGGCTGTAGCGAAAATTTTCTATTCTTGTTTTAGAACGCTTTTTTTAATTTGTAATTTACTACGATTTTCATTTTTTACATTTTTCTAAACTTTATTTTGATAAATTTGATTTTTTATTAGATGAGCGAAAAAGGGGATGCGGATATCGAAGCAGGAGTCGAAGAGCTTGACCTTGAAACGAACTACGTTCCGCCTCCGGAGAAGTCGATCGAAGACATCGTTTCTGCCGACAAAGAAGACGAAAGTCTTCAAAAATATAAAGAAGCTCTTTTAGGAGCTGCCAAGGAAGGAACGGTTATCTACGGTATATCATCGATTTTTCATTTTATTCGTTTTTTATAGCTTTTTTTTATTTTTAGACCCGAATGATGAAAGGAAAGTAATTGTTAAAAAGCTGGCGCTTTGCGTGGAAGGGAGGCCTGATTTGGAACTCGACCTTGCCAACACCCATTAGAGCAACTGAAGAAACAGGTTATTTTTTTCATTTTTCATTTCTTAATCCTTATAAGTAGATGAGTAATTTTATAATTAATTGTTTCTCTCCTCTGAGGTATAGAACATAGATTAAGTTTTAAATAATAAATAATTCCATTAGTATCTTGTTGGGCTGCACTTCATTCTATTGTTACTGCATTCCAATTTTATCTGCCACGGTTTATTTTGAGAGATATAAAAATGAGCATAAAATTTTTTGGCCCTGTTTTCAGGAAGAAGCCCTTGGCAGACTTTCGGTTTTTTGGGTTTTCTACATTCCCTGAATGCCTGATTTTTTGGCATTTTTTATGGTTCTTAGGCCATAAAACCATTTTCCCCTGATTATCAGCGTTTTCCTTAGTTTTCTTAAAAATCCTGAGAATTTGTAGGCTTTTAGAAACTCTTTTGGCCATTTTGATATTTGTAAGCAGAAAGCCTCCTTTTTGACTTTTTTTTTTCTTATTTTTTGGCCAATTTTATGTGTGAAAAGGTTTGATTTTTGGGCGTTTCCTTTGTTTCCTACCAGATTTTTGGAAGGAGAAATCCTTCTTGATCAAACTTTTTTCCTTTCAGTTTTTGGGCGTTTTCCTAGGTCTTGGAGGCCAGAATTCCTACTTTTCTTAAAAGTTAGTTTTTTTTCTTCATCATTTGCCCAAAAGAAATCCCATTTTTCCAAATTTTTAGGAGTGTCCTTCTGATTTTTAGTAAACAAAAATGTTTATCTGGATTTTTTGGTGTTTTCCTCAATATTTTAGGTGTTTTACTGCACCATTAAGTGAAAATAAATCATTTTTGACCGATTTTAAGGAGTTTTCTTCAGTATTTTAGCATTATAATTAGGATTATTTGGTGTTTTCCTCAATCTTTTAGGTGTTTTACTGCACCATTAGGTGAAAAGTAATCATTTTTTAATGATTTTAAGGACTTCCCATCAGTATTAAAAAAAGTACTGGTTTGAAGAGCTTCCAACGAAAACTTCCTTAAAGAGAAGTACCTATCTATATAGGAGGGGGAAGTATAACGGAGGGGACGTAAAACGTAGTGGGAAGTATATGGGAGGGGAAGTATAACGGAGGGGGAAGTATAACGGAGTAGGAAAGTATAACGGAGGGAGAAGTATAACGGAGGGGAAGTATAACGGAGGGGAAGTATATGGGAGGGAAGTATAACGGAAGGGGAAGTATAACGGAGGGGGCACCATCCGGAGCTTTGGCGCGTGGCTCTTATTCGGTCCAGTCGCTTTTCACCGACGACGACAAACTCAGCATCTTAAATGGCAGTGGTCTTTCGAAATCAAGAAACTGGAACGATTAAAAAAAAACGACTTCTCCACCACATAATTTTCGCAAAAAAACATCAATTTTTTTGAAATTTTTCTTTCAGCGGCTATATTACTAAATTTCTAGTCACTTATGACTAAAAAGGATCGATGATGTTTATTGCATTCAACATTCTTTAAAAAGAAGTAAAAATTCATAAATTTTTAAATTTCCAAAGAGATTATTACTTATTACTAATTTTTTCTTAATTCATAGTATTATTTTTCTCTAATATTTCGCTATAATATAATTGCATTTATAACCTTTCCCCAAAAAATCCATATTTTGCAGTGTCATACAGGGTGATATTTCATTCCTTTTATTTGAGCTTTTTGTCAAAACGTTTCAGTGTTATGATCAATATCCCTCCCAAATTTTGCTCATGAAAAAATTCTTTAATTTTATTTTTTAAACATGATAGTAATTTTAAGATTAGAATAGTTTATATTAAGAATTTTTGTCTAGAAGAAAATTTTAGTTCCCTTATTCTGTGTTTTTGAAAGCATAAATCTGATAATTACTTGCTATATTAATATAATTGCATACAAAAGTTCAATTCATATATTACTGGTGTATTTTTGTTTTGGTGCAGAATCCGTTTAAAGACTGAACCTTTGTATTCAAAAAAAGAATATATATTTATTATTATAATCCTTGTTCGACTTTCTCTATGGAAGTTAGGACAGAGGCTGCCTTCAATTTGCCTTTTGTAGAAAAGAAAAAATAAATGAAGCGACCAAAGATATAAAACCCGCATTTAAGCTATTTTGTCTTGTATGAAGATTAATGTTGTATACGGAGCCAGCAGAATGGGCAGTTCTGCGAGGGAACAAATTTATTATAATAATGTTAATGTACAAGCAATATATATGAAGTACTAAAAAAAATGTGTTTCTTTTTTTTCGAATTTAATACTTGTTCTTGGGAAGGTAAAATCGTATATAGTTTTTGGTGCGAGAAAGATTCTTTTTCTCTACCTCTCAGCGTTTTCCTTGTTTTTCAGCTTAGAAAGCCCTGGATTTTTGGTCGTTTTACCTCTTTTAACTTCCTTAAAGAAGTTATTGTGATCCCCTCCCCTCGGGTTTTTGGGAGGGGTCTTCCTGACCCCGTAGGATAAATTCGAAATGGATCACAACCGATCTCAACTTTGTCTGTGGTGCCGGCCGGCCGTCCGGAACACTTTACGGCCACAGTTTTCAACCGATTTTCACCCAAATTTCTTTAGCCGGTGAAGAATATAACGGGGGCGTTTCGAATTTCGAAAAAATGGTGGAGATATGTCTGTTTGAAATTTTAAAAAAATTCGCTGCGGCCGAACCGTTAATCCAATTTTCACCAATTACTCCTTATATTTTTTACGAATTTTTGGTGTAAAAAAATTGCACTTTTTATTATTTATTTTTTTTAGTAGGGAGAAATTTCATAGTTCTACCCATTACGAGAAGCACATCCCTTGGCCAAAGAGCCCATTATTTCTACCTTGACACTTAAAACAATATTCGAAAAAAAGAACTAAAAAAAAAAGGAAAAGGAAAACCCGGAAAATTTTTCGAAAAAAAACTTGGAAAATTGTTTGAAAAAAAAAAAAGCTCGGAAATTTTTTGGGAAAAAAACATAATCGGACAATTTTTCAAAATAAACTGAATAAATTTTCCGAAAAAACAACTTGGAAAATTCTCCTTTATACTTTCCTCCCTTATACTTTCGTTCCCTTATACTTACCCCTCTGTTATACTACCCCTCACTTAAACTTCCCCTTCTATACAGGTGTCCGGAACACATGGCAAGCGTCTGGGAGAGCGTTAAAAAGTGGTTTTCGAAAAAAGTTAAATGTAAACCCCCTTTAATTTAAATCAAAGAATTTGATGGTGTAGTTTAAAATCCGCCTGGATATACAGGGTGTCCCAGACACAACCTAACTTCGTTATTTCAAATGAGAACCCCTATTTTTTATTTCAGATTCGTAATCTACGCAAAATTTCAAGTAGATTTGAGTACTCATATGACGATTTTGGACAACTTTTAAAAAATGTCAAATTTAGCGTTTTTTTGCGCTAAAATCCGTTAAAATTGACCTAGGAGACTCGTTTTTTTTTAATTCCACTTATTTTTTCCCGAAGAAGCCAACTGTCTCAAATTTGAGCATCTTCGCATTCAGCATCACGAGATTTCGTCGCTAATGGCCTTTTTTCAAGTTTAACTCCAAATTCCATACTTCAAAAATGGAAATTAGCGATTGTTGACCGAATTTAATTTTTGATGCATAAACACAAAAGACGCTGTAGCTCTTTCAAAATTTGTGGTCCGAAGAAAAATTCCTTTCAAAAACCGCTAATTTTTATTTCTGAACTAAAAATTGGGTTCTAACTTGAAAAAAAGGCCATTAGCGACGAATCTCGTGATGCAGAATGCGAAGATGCTCAAATTTGAGACAGTTGGATTCTTCGGGAAAAAATAAGTGGAATTAAAAAAAAAACGAGTCTCCTAGGTCAATTTTAACGGATTTTAGCGCAAAAAACGCTAAATTTTGACATTTTTTAAAAGTTGTCCAAATCGTCATATGAGTACTCAAATCTACTTGAAATTTTGCGTAGATTACGATCTGAAATAAAAAATAGGGGTTCTCATTTGAAATAACGAAGTTAGGTTGTGTCTGGGACACCCTGTAATCCAGCGGATTTTACACTACACCATCAAATTCTTTGATTTAAATTAAGGGGTTTACATTTAACTTTTTTTCGTAAAACCACTTTTTAACGCTCTCCCAGACGCTTGCCATGTGTTTCCGGACACCCTGTATACTTCCCCCTCCGTTGTACTTCCCCCTCCTATAATAGATACATACTTGTCTTTAAGGAAGTTTTCGTTGGAAGCTCTTCAAACTAGTACTTTTAACTGTAGTTTCCAACAGTGTTTAAGCCAAAAAACCCCCTTTCTTTGAGCTTTTTCCATTTTTCCTTAGTTTTTAGCGAAGAAACCCATATCTTATGGTCAAGAAAACTACTTGATTTTAGTTTTTCGGCCGAAAAATACCTGTTTTGTTATTGGGCGTTTTCATGGATTTTCTGGTTGAGAAACACCATTTTTCCACGTTCTGGGGTGTTTTCTATGGTGTTTCACCTTAAGGACGTTTTAAAGGAGTTTCCTTCAGTTTTTTGGCCATAAAGCACTCTTTTAGAGTTTAGGTATTTGCAGGTTTTTCTTTTGAATTGAAAAGAAGATTAAAATACAACAGAATTTAATTACAAAATTTACAATATTAATGACTTAATTGGATTTTTCTCCTCTCTCTTAATTTATCAGCACGAATTCTAAGGAGGACGTCTGGCATATTTCTGTACCTGACGGTTTTTTCAAATGGTTCGCCCATCCGGGAAGCCGTTTATAAAAAGGAGGCGATTTCTTCTTCTGAAGTTGAACTTTTCCTTTCATAACGTATTCTTCAAAAGTTGGGCAGTCTTTCTGCGGTCCAGTCGGTGAAGACGGCGAAGCAATCAAACGTGGGAATTCGTTTTTTTTTTCTAAACTCAACGACGTGATATCCAGCTTCCTGAGCGAGCTGCTCATGTGTTTTTTGCTGAGAAGACCCAAGAAAAATGCTTTTACAATATGCTGAATTGTAGAACCTTCGACTTTGGCGTATATATCTTTTATGCCGACCATCTGGCATATTGCGGATGGCACGGTGTGCAACAAGGCCATATCCTTCAGGTTTATGTTTAACGAATATTTTAGTTCTTCCGAATTGGTGAAGAAGTCATGATAGACGGTATGGTTGTTGAAAAAGTCGATGTGCATAAGACGTTGACCTGCTCGGTTTTTGGCACATTTTAAGGCTGCTTTACCGTCGATTGCTTTACCTAAACCGAATCCTGCTAACCCTTTGCCGTTACCGGTTACTACAAAGATGCTCATTTGTCTCTTTCTTCCCATGTTGCCGTCATGTTGAAGACAGCTTTGCTTTCAAGAACTTTTGTATCGAAACCTTCGAATGTTTGATCGCCAACTGGATCTGGTGGTCCGACGCTTCTTCCAGGAAGTTTGTTACCGGACCATCCTCTTTCCATCGGTGAGAGCTTCAACTTTCTGAAGACGCCCATGCTGTTTCTTAATTTGATCAGTTTTTCTTCACGTTGTGGATCATCAGGGAGACGCTCCTGAGTTACAATCTCTTTTCCTCGTATGACTGGAGCGGTCAAACCGGGCCAAAGCATATTCACCTTTCCTACACCGATGATTTGACCTCTGTTCAGATCTTTGATCACTTTTCTCCCAGCTCCTTTTCCACGACCACGTTTTCTACCAGCATTACTTACACTCGTCACTCCTTTCCATAACGATTCTGCTGGAAGTTTATTGAAAAAACTGGTGCATCGTACAGCAGTTAAACTCACAGTTTTACCTCATTCAAAGCCGGCGAACTAATAAAAAGGCACTTACGGGCTAAATCAAGAACTTTAACACGCATCATTTTTTTTATACTCTCAGAAAAGTCAAAATCGGCTCTGAGAGCCGAGTAAAAAATAAATGAGTGAAGAAGGCTCTTCCAGGTTCATCGCCACCGAAAAGCCTGCATTATAGATAACAGTTTTTGAACTATTCTGATATCATTGATAAAATAATATTTGTTTACTTCAATTATTAGATGAATAACAAATTTTATTTTCGTTTGACAGTTAGCTTTTAAAGCAGAAGTCATGCCATTTTCTTAGCAGATAAAAAATTGAGTGTTGATGTAGTTCTGTGGCTGCCAAGTACTAAACTGTTAGTGTAGGCCCATCTTCAAATGCTTAAGAAACTAGAGGAATCAATAAGTAAGCAAATTCTTCAGTCTATGGTATAAAATAAACAAAACTGGAAAATTTTTGATCGGTCTTGATTTATATGAGGCGCTCCGGGTACGAAGGGCGAACTCAACAAAACGTAGTTTCGAGATATTCGCATTTTAAAGTTTTATGTTAAGGGCGAACTCAACAGAAAAGTCATACCCTGGAATGGGAAAAGGAGTGGGGGTTGTGGACTAGGATGTGGAGTTCGCCCTTCGTACCCGCTCGGATATCGCAGTTAGAGCTTTGCCGCATATCGGTTTTTACGTATTTTAAAGGGGAAAAAAGGGCAAACTCAATATAAAAATTATATGGGTGTTTCATCAAAAGGTCTAGAATCTGAAAATGAAAAAAAAAAAAAATTTGTCCGATGTTGAGTTCGCCCTTCGTACCCGGAGCGCCTCATATAATCTTAAATTGTTAAATTTGAATTTTTGTTTTTTTAGGCCTCTTTTTAAATGACAGTGATCTTAAGCATTCAGCGGACTAAAAGATGAAAGTGTTAGAGTTGAGCGATTCCATTTTGGATGGTGATCTTTCAGATTCAAACGAAAGTGATGATTCAAATTCCCTCGACCAGATAGAATCAAATGAAGTCGACTATAACGAATTTTACGTCGGATATCTTTTAAGCAACAGGCCTTGCCTCATTAAGGCAGCCTCCGAGGAATGGCCTGCACAAAAAAACTGGGTCAAACATGGCAAACCAAATTTTGAATTCATCGAAGAAAATTATGGTTTGTTTTATTTTTTGCTTTAAATTTTATTCCTTTTCGTAGGAACTTCAGAAGTGCCAATTGTCGACTGCAAAAACGATATTTTAACGCCCACACAAGATCAAATATTAGATTATCAGAATATTTGAATTACTGGAAAACTTATATTGAGGAAGATTATCCTAGTGAGATGCCTTGTTTGTATCTGAAGGTGAAACTAAATTTTTATTGGTTTTTTGTTTAATTTTATGCCTTAGGATTGGCACTTTGCTAATGAGTACCCATCAGATAATGTTATCGAGTACCACATATTTTTGCTTCAGACTGGATAAATGAATACTCGATAACCCAAGGAGATGATTATAGATTTGTTTATTTTGGCCCAAAGGAAGCTGGTATGAACTATATTAAATTTTTTATTTTTATCTTTTTCTTTAAGGACTCCTCTCCACGCAGACGTTTTTAACTCATTTAGTTGGTCTGTTAATTTATGCGGGAGGAAAAATGGGTCTTTTTTCCGCCCGATCAGGAAGACTTATTGAAGGACAAGTATGGAAAAATTGCTTATAATATCGAAGAAGACTTTAAAGATGAAATTCTTTATCCACAATCTTCTAAATTGACTCCGTCTGTTTTTATTCAAGAAGTCGGTGATGCAATTTTTGTACCTTCCGGATGGCATCATCAAGTTTGGAATTTAGTAATAATGAAATACGCATTGAAAATACATTAAATCAATTTTTTCAGGAAGACACTATTCGATAATCACAATTGGGTCAACGCCTGCAATATCTACGCTGTGTGGAAATCGTTGAACGAAACGTTTGCAAAAGCGCAGAATGAAATTGCAGATTGTCGAACTATGGGCGATTGGGATGAAAGGGCACAGCTTATGCTTAAAATATGTTTTGGCATGGACCATTTAGATTTCGCCGAATTTCTTTTCTACATAACGGAAGTCAGATTTGAGCATTTGTCCAAAGGAAGCTTTTTGACTGTCCGGGTGAATGGCTGATGGGTGGGAACCAAATGATCTTCGATCTCATTAAAATCAAGGAGGTCTACCAAGAAATGTTCTTCCTAGAAGTCCCATGTTTGGAGCGCCACAGAGACAAACTAAGCGAGCTCATCAACGAAATAGATTCTCTTTCTGATTCATTTTTTCCTAAATAAAATTTTTTACAAAAAATATTCTTATTTATACTCCTGAAGAGAAAAAGGAAATGGATAAAACAAACAAAACTTTAGTTTTTCGTTTTCAGTCTACATGTTTTTAAAGTTTTATTTTTTTCAACTTTTTTTTTCCTTTCTTTTTTTAAGTCTCATATATTATGAAGCAATATTAAAACATTAAAAGTAACACAGTATATTTAAGTTGTCACTTGGCATATTTACATTTTTTTGTTTCCTTCAGATTTTAAAAATTAAAATAAAAAACAATGGTTTTTAAGCGTAATAGTGCTTGAGTGGATATTTTCTTAAAAAAAAAAAAAATTGGGAGCTAACATACTTCTTAAAATTCGTCAAAACTAAAATGCAGGTTATAACAAAATTCCCTTAAGTCCTAAAAAAAATTTAAAATAAAACATCTAACTTCTTTTGATAAGGGAATAAGGAAGTTAACTAAGTTTTGTTTAAAAAAAAAAAAAGATAAATTTGAAATTAAACTATAAAATAAGAATATGACTTCAGGAATATTGATTGGACAACATAAAAGATGTTATAGAGAGAAAAAAAAGGATACAATCTTTATTTACAAACTGCAATCTATTTTTTAATAGAAACAAAAATTTAAAAAATTGCAATCCACCAGCATTCCTACTGAGTAACTAACAGTTCTAAATTTATACATAATATATAATTATATTTACAGAAGTAAAGCTCTTATGAAGAGTAATTACAATTTTAAAAATAAAATGACTTTTTTTTTGTTTTTTTATTTTTTTTTTTTTTTTTAAAGATTTATACACTATATTTTTTAAGAGGCAATATTAAAGTTTAGACCATACACGTGTGCTTTCCTTCAAAATTTTAAGTGCTGTACAAATTCCGTTGACGAAAGTTGCCTACACAGTAAAGAAAGTTTTATATACAGGGTGACTTAAATGTTAAAAATAGAAAAGGGTTAATAGCCGACCCCCCCTAAAATATCTAGAAAATATAACTTTGGTGAAACTTTTCTTTTATCTGGATTTACTGTTGGCGGCTTTTTCGGCCGAAGTCCATTCCGGGTCGTTGGGATCTTCGCCGACGAGCGAATCCGCAGAATCGGTCGTCAAACTGTTCACTGAATCAGGGCTTTCAAGCTAAAATAAGATGGTTATAAATTGAAACTTAATTTTTTTTAGATCTTACCTCGAACTGTTTTGAAAATGAGTTTTCATATGATGGATAGGGGTTTTGATGATCGTCACTGTTTTCTGCTAACATTTTTTTGTATGTCTCTTCACTGAGTGGGAACTGTCTAGGCTCATATGGTGTGACCTGAGGAAAAAATTGCTTTTAGACATTCAGCAAAAATAATTTCTAAGAGAAAATGAGGTTTACAAGGTCAATTTGAAAACAAGCTATTAAAAGTACCTCATTTACATATTCAAAAGAGAGTTGCTCCCCAGAGGTTTTAGAAGCGCTTACAGTTCGCCTCCGGGCCATTAGAGAGGATGCAGGTTGGGCAGAGAGCAAGCCACTTTGCTGGGTCTGATCTGAATTCTGATCAGCTTGAGGAGTCGCAGGTGGGCTTGTAAGAGAATCTCCTTGTCCTGGTGATAATGGGTCCATAACATCTAAAAATTGGATGGTAAAAAATAAACTTTTTTGTTATGATAATACCAGGTGTGTTAGGTCCTGAAGATTCTGCTCTTGAATCAGCTCGCCTGTGGCTTCGACCTCGATTTCCGGCACCAGCCATGGCGCCGCTCGTATTCGGTAGTTTAAGGTAACTCTGGAATTTTTTCCTCTCTTCAATTTCACACTTATCATGCCGTGTAATAAAAGCTTCGTCACTCATATCTTCAAAACCCTACAACAAAAATATTAAATTAAGGACTTCAACAAAAAAGTCATTACCTCCACCTCATGACTAGGTCTCCTTACAATCCCGTTTTTATGATCAACGTCCTTAGAGAATTCTTCACCTTTAATTATTCTTCGCCACCTAAAAAAAATTAGAAGTTTTTTTGTTCAAAATGATTTCTTTCTTACTTGGGTGTGAGGATTTCTTTGTAATTAAGCTTCTCAAGCCTGGTTGACGATGCCATACTGTATGGAATGACGATGTTGTCATATCGTAGGAGTTTTCTCTCTTTCTCCTTTAAAAAAAAAGTAAAAACTTGGCTTAAGAATTCAGCTTTACTTACTTTATCGATGATATCATATCTTTGTCTTTGGAGGTAGTTGATGGTGCAGGCGAAGGTACAGGAGAAGGATAATGAAGAAGAGAATCGTTAACATCTCCGTCAACGTCTAAACTGTCACTTTCACTTGCATATAGACCTTAAAATAAAATAAAAATTGGTTTTTCTCATTAGAAATTAAAAACACCCCCACATGATAATCCCAAGAAATGAGAAAATAAGGACAAAAAACCCATAAAATAAATTCAAGAAAGCTTACCGTGACTTTTTCGTTTATACTTCAATCTCTCATTCATATTTTTTCTCCGCCTTCCACGAGCTATTTTCCGTCTTATTTCTAAAATGAAAGAATTAATGTTGTTCATGATGCTACAGGAAACCTACTGTTGGAAACAGCAAAAACGGCAGCTTTGCTACGTTCGAAATCGACGATGTGGTCTTGAAGAAGAGGTTGTGATTGAGGTTGGGATGGAGTCTTGTTAACGAGATTGCCGTTGTTTAAAATGTTAACGTTGGACGTTGTAGGTAAAGAGCTGATAAACTGGGCAGGCTTTCGACCCCTACGTGACTCAACCGGGACACTCTCGTTTGAAGTCTCCGTCGAATTATTGGTGTAATAAGCAGTTTGTATGTTCGGTTTCATTTGTATTCTCGACGCACGTGTTTGCCAATCGGTACATTTCATTATTGCATCGTAGTGAAAACTTGCAGACACATCTAAAAAAAATATTAAACAATTCAAAGAAAAAGTAAATTACTTACCGTTGGAAAGAGACAAAACGGGATGAAATCCTGGGTCCAAAAGAGCGACTCTTTCTTGAACAGGAGCAACTTCGAGTGGATCCCGAGGGCAAGTAGGTTCCGCTCGACCGGTACATAGGCCACACGAATGTTCCCCGATGTTGCCTCCATTTTGAGAAACGAATGAGGTCAAACTGGCGCCCGATGACAACCCGCCTCGACAAGCACATCTTAGTGAAGTCGGACGTGCAACTTTCTTACTTAGACGATGAAAACCCGAAATCTGAACAACTTTTCTTTTACGGAAGTTGTTCGCCAGAAGAGGCCTCACACGTGCACAAGTATTCCCTTCCTCAGCCCTAAAAATTGTTAATCTATAATTCAAAATTATTTTATATCTTACTTTTCAGGCTCTAATTTCACAGCTCCTTTGGTAACCCTAATTTGTTTTCTTATCTCATTCTGCTGTCTTATCTTATATTCTAAATCTGCAATTTGCGATTGCAACCATGTCCATCGAGAAGCAAGGCTTGCTCTCTGCTCCAACCATCGCCAAAGGCATCGCTTACTTCTAAAAAAAAAAAAAAAGTTTTCATGAAATAGGATATTAAGAATTTAAAGATTTATAGACAGAAACAAAAGCTGAAGACATTTCCAATCAAAAAATTACTGGAGAATTCCAGAATTTAATTTATTGCCTACAGAAGATTCCAATACCTTATGAAACCGTCATTGCGAATCGCAATTCCAATTCAATAGACATTGAAGTAATTATGTCAATTTCCAAAGGAAATCCCTAAATTTAAAACTTAGTTCCGCCAGGAAAATCTCGTGAATACGCCATGGAATCCGGTTATGTTGCTAAATCACGATTGTAATAAATTCCTTGACTAATTTTAATGCCAGAATCATTTTAAATTCGTCAGCAATAGGTAAGTTTAAAGATAAGTCCCTAAATAATTTTTTAAAAGAATTTTATCAGGGTGTGCCCCTATAGTTCAACCACACCCAACTCATCAGAAGAACATAGTTTAAACGCGTACTTAATTTCCTTCCTTTTGTAAAATAACATATTTAGGACTTCATATGGCCAGGACGTAAAAGATGACCACGTGGCAGATGAGAACACGTGGGAGGGGCACTGGAGAACAAATCAATATCTCCAGGACCTTGAAAACTCCCTTGCCTTCCTCAAATAAACCCGCCAGGGCTTTTAGGGCGAAGTATTTTTTGGGATTTTTCACTCCAATTTGAAGTTTCTCAAAAGAATACGAAGCCTTTTAATTGATAAACACGGCAGTGCGTCTGCGGAACTGATTTTCAAGGCAGTGATGACATACGGCAATTTATTCATGATTGCAATAAATTCCGACGGTTGAGTAAATCAACAATAAAGGAATAAGTGCGCTAGAAAATAAAATGAATGAAGATTAGCCAAGGGAGGGACGGAATATTGCGTCATACAGCATACTGAATACGCTCCTCAATTCAATCTAGGAGAAGAGCAACATTGCGTCACTAAAAAGAAATCATAGAATGAAAAAATGGAGATGTACGTGAGTCAGAATTTGATTAATTTCGTTCATTGTTGATGTGCAAAATCCCAGAAGGAATTTAAAAATGTTTGATACTCGTCCAAAAAACGGCGAGGCTCCAAAAATAAAGTGCGGAACACGTTTTCAACATATAACCCCTTTCCACGACCACGAGGTTCACGTCTCGATTGAATAAGAGGCTATCCGCCCTCGAAAGAAGTCAAGGTCAAATCCTTGGTGTTTTTTAAAACATTCGCAGACCGCACGAGAGCAAGGTGATACGCAATAGTGATCTCGCCGGAGATTAGAAGAAAAAAATGCCTAACGATGGATGGAACATTAGTATCATCCCTAATTTAGAAAAAAGTTAGCAGAATCGCAAAGATAAATTTCAACTCTTATGGGACATGAAATTCAGTACAAAAAACAGACGCGACATGTGTTAAAAACGTTTGAGTTAATGGAAATTTCCAAAACGGTAAAGTTTAAAAAGAAGTAGGACTATGGAAAACAAGAAAAATTCAATGAAGTGGAAATTGAGAGCGACGAGCTGGGTTTCACCAAGTGGAAACGACAACATAATTCTCAATATCATGAAATCCCAGAGATCAGCAAAATCAGAAACATTGATCTTCACCGTGGAAGTCGCTAAAAAAAGTACTATTTATAGAGAAGGCGATGGCGTAATAAGGCCATTAAGTGAAAGGCTACGCTGTCCTAAACATAACACGAAAAATCAAAAGGGAAACCTTGAAGCCAGTGGGCTAAGAAGACCACAGGGACAAACGAGCTAACCCTCCAAAAAAACAAGATAACGAAAAATGAGGACGAAATGGCAAAACCAATCCATTCACCGTCCTTCACGCCGCAGGATTACAAAGCGCGATGGCAAAAGAAAAAATCCAAGCAAGCGAAACTGGAATCTATGATAAATGAAAATGTTTTGCCAAAATAAAGATGGAACTTCATTTACGTAGGGAAACGTTTTTCATTCCAAATATCAAAATAAAATTTTCAGTAGGTGGAACAAGGTAAAAAAATGAATGTCTTCGCCCCGCCAGACAACAGGAAATGCGCGAGAACACCCTATTTCTTCCTAATATACTTTTTGAGATTTATTTTATTCTCTCTCTTTCAATAACGTAAGGAGCGCGTTGGTGAAGATTACGGCTGTAGCAAAACTTAGACGGGCAGATAGATCTCCACCATTTTTGCGGATTTAAAAAAAAACATTTTCAAAATCAATAGGAAAATTTAGACAAAATCGGATGAAAATTTTGGCAGGTCTGGAAGACCCTTTTTCCAGAGACCGTGAAGGGTATCACAATAACATCTCATAGAGCACATAAAACCGCACTTGCGAAAGCTTTATTTCTATTCTAGTTGTCCGTCAATGTAGACATCCAGATAACGCGGAAAAACGTTTTTGAAGTACTTACATAAAAAATTATCTTTTGAACTTTAAATTACGACATCAAAACAAAAGAATTTTTAACGTTTTCCTCATTCTTCTTCGGGCAGAAACACCGATTTTTAATTAAAATCCAATATTCGTTAAAGGACAATGTCTAAAATCGGAGTTAAATTTAAGCTTACAATTCTGTATAAAGTAGAACGCGAAATTGGACTAACAAGCATTTTTTAACACAAAAGTTTAATTTTCATACTAACAGAATAACATTTTTGCCGTTTTAAATAGTAAAACGTCTTTTTATATTTTTCGATATTCAGTAAAATGGTTTTGGGCAAGTAAATAAAATTTAAGGACCTTGAAAAAGGCAAAATTATAGGGTTTGGAGAAACGGGGATGGAGGACGCGGGAAAACGAGTTTAATAGAAACAAAGGTTATTTTCGCCTTGTTTCTAACAGGTGAAGTACTGTACAAATAAATAATTTGTCCTAGTAACTAATGAGGTGAACGACCTCTCTCAATGTTGAATGAGAAGAAGAAAGAGAAAACGATCAGGCGAGGAAGAGAGGGGGAGAGAAATCGATACTAGAAAAAGGAAACAAAATATCTAGGTGAATATCAATGGTAATAATATAATTTTATAGCGACAAAAGATTAAAAAACAATAGGGAACGTGGGGAGACTTTGCGGGAGAGCGAGCGGGACCAGAAGGGGAAGAAATCAAAAGGGCAGAGAGTCGAGAGGAGAGCTGAAGGGGAAAAAAGGAGGGAAGATGAAACAGAGGTTGTGTACGGTCGTACGAACCGGCAACGTCGCCCAATCCACGACCTACAACGTTGCCAGATACTACGCCACTCTGCAGGACCCGTCCGACAACACCCAATTTTCCCCTCGAGCCGGTCAGGTTTTATTGCAGTTTTATGACTTTAAAAAATCGATTTTAAAAACTCCTATTAATTCAGAACTTTTAAACAAAAGCAACAAATTTCATGAAAGGAAAAAAATATTTTCAAGAGCCAACAAATTTAATTTGATAATAAAATTTTTATCTTTTCAGGAAAAATATGCGTAATTTTTTTCAGCAATAAAAACCATTAATAAATTTCAAAAGATAAATACAAATGTTTAAAGTTTATGTCAAAAGATAATACTTAAAGTTTATTACTAGTTACTAAAATAATGCAGTAAAATATTTTTCCAACAACTATGCAGGCCTCATTTTTTAAATCTTTGAATTAAAATAGTTAAGTAAGCATATTGTATATTGACAAAATTTTGCTACAATAAATAAAGAAATAAAGTATCAAAAATCTTAGAAGAATATTTGTAGTTTCATTTCTGGGTAGTTCTTGTTAGTCATGTTCAACCTTCCTTATTCATAATGCAAGCACTTTTTAAAAATGCTGACGGGGTCAAGTTGAAACTATCAGCGGGAAGCTTTAACTCAGAAGTTTAGAAATAACCGGGAAAATAGTGACCGAAAAAATTCCAAGTTTCTTTTATCCGCGTGAAGTTGAGGAATTTGAATTGACAAGCAAAAAGCTTTGAGCGGAAGTTTACGCTCTCCGAGCAACTGATAATTAACATCGGAGTCCGGTACTGGCTAAAAAAAATCATTTCCTTTACCAAACGATGACGTTATGAGTTCAAGTCCTCAGGAAATATTTTTTTATCCTAGTAAACGGATTTCTGTTTTATGTAGAAAAGAAGAAAAAAATAGGAATTGGCATTGGAATATGAGTCATCAATGAGCAAGAAAAAAGTGAAGGATTAACTTAATTTTTGCATTGACTTTATGAATGAGCATGGCCTAACCAAGAAGAATAAAAAGTGATCTGAGCTTCCATTACTCTCATTTTTGGATGAAAATTGAGGCCTTTCAAGTGTTCAAGAAAAACGAGGGGCGGCTGAAACTTCCGGTACAGAACTACGGGATCCGAAACACCCATTTTTAAAAACCGTCCGTCGAGGGTATGACAATAATTGTATGGGAAAGGGCATCTAAATTTTAGATAAAGCCCTTGAAATGTTGCGTAGAAAGCAACTGACGGCACATGATCGAATAATATGATCGAAGTAATATCATCGAAGTAATATGATCATCGAAGTAATGATCGAAAACCGCCCGTTGTACACATCACAATAATTAATAACCAAATTACTAATTTTTTTTTTTTTTTTTTAAAAAAAGAAGTAGATATAACCAATGAGCAAGAGGCTTACTCTTCCTATTGGTTAATCTACTTCTTTTTTGATACTTGTTGGCCTTCAGACCGTCACAAGGGGGGGAGGGGGGATGGACCCAGGCGGGGGCTTTCGCCATAATGCCGTGGCGCCCATTTTTCGGGACCAACTACCAGAGGAGTGGCCTAACTAAATTATCCACAGATTTTGTAGAAGGATATTTAATTGGAATTTAACTTCCAACCAAAAATCCCTATACCCAATCTGGGATCGAACCCCGGTCTTCCGTGGTGGGAAGCCAAGACTGAACCCACCAGCCACGGAGCCGGTTATTACTAATTTTTATCGAGCTGAAATGCCTCACTTTTTTTTAAAAAAAATCTTTAATAGCTATTAAATTAAACTAAAGGAATACGTGACGTGTACTACATATAAAATAGCCAAAAACGTACATTAAAATATAAAAAAATCTACCAAATAAAAATTTCCTACAGGGTAAATAACACTATTTAAAAATAATTTTTTATTATTTATTTACTTATGTATTTTATTATTTTTAAATCGATGGGCTTAAATTGTTAATATTATTATTTTTTACGAACTAGATTTGAATATACATATAATAAAGATTGCATTACCGGAAAAAAGAGAGAGAGATAACAAAAAAATTTTTGGTAGTGGAAAAACAAGAAAATAGCAATTTTATGTAACACAAATCTGGGGAAGTACGTAATTTAGGCCTGCAGAAACCGGTCTATCGACATCTGGGGACCCAGTAGCTTAAAATTTAGCGCTTGACACGTCATAAAGGGATTAGCAAAAGCCCTACAGCCGATAAGATGAGAAAAAAAAACACAGAACCGCAGTTTAAAAAATTTAACCTTAAGGAAAAAATAAGCCTTTCGCGGAAAATCAAAATGGGCTAAGTTGATAGTAACAAGATTTTTTTATATTTAAGGGGTCAAACTATTTATGATCCCATTTAATCCTCGTTTACAGAAATAGGTCTTTGTAGGACAAAACCGGCCTCTTTTTATTTCTTCCTACTCTCCCCCTTTTATATTTGAAGCAAATTTCATTGGAGCAAGAAAAAATAATACAATTAGATATAACTCATTTCAGAGAGTAGAAAAAAAATGGGGTAAAAAAATCGGACCCCTCGCCCAGAAGGTTTAAAAAAAACCGGAAATGTTGTGAGATAGTGAATTAGCAACGAAAAAATGAAATAACTAAATAATAAAATATTGATTAGGAGAACGGCTTTACCCTTATTTCCATTTGAAACGAACCTTATTTATTTATAATCAACCTTATTTTTCAGATTCAGTTAAAAATCAAGAATAATGAACAACTGCATAAAACTGAATTTCCAAGACTTCTCCCAGGGGAACCACAAAATTTAATTTTAAACCTAAAGTAAGATAGCAATAAAGTTACTGACTCAGACTCAATAAAATAAAATCAAGATAAATCATACTATTTACAAGGAGATTGATCAAAATAAAGAGAGATATTCAAAAAAGGGATGTTTGATAGATGGAAAAATTATCAAATTAATAGGGCTAAAAATATTTTTGATTAATAAGAACTTATAATGGGAATGGAAGTAAAATTTGGGTGAATTTAGAAGGAAGTTCTTTTTCATAATTTCAATTTGGGTGCTGGGACATCTATTTATATAACTGATCAATATAAGGTCACTAATCTGCTCAGATCTCAATTCCACTGGAACCAGGCAACAAAGATAAAGGGGTTTCCAAAATAATTATGAAACATGTGAAAACCTGGGCAGAATAATAAAATTAGAATAGATTAGTCGACAAAAGATCAACTGGTAGTCAAGTGAGGACTTGAGAGAGAAATTATTATTAGGTAGAGAAATTTGTGTAAGCAAAAGAATAACTAATGAACTTACATGGAAAGTGAATTTTGAAGTTGGTTGCTGTAGGTAACATTTTCATCAGCGCTTTCACCGCCAGAACTGGTTTCGGTCGCTTCGGAATCGATCGCAGACTGAGCCTTCGCCAAATCGCGATGAGCTCTCCAGAGATGGAGACCATCTCTCGCTGAACATCCTGCTCAAGGGGTGGTAGAATCGAGCCAGGTAATGTCGACCGAAGACCATTTGAGGTTGTGACGAGATTACTTGAGGATGAGCCAGATCCAAAATATTTGAACTGCCTTACGGAACCTTTGTAGACGTTGACTGCCTGTTGGGAGGCTGCTAGATCCATCTGTCTCATAAATCCAGACATTGAGGAAATGAAACTGGCTTAGGATCAATCCGTCCTCGGTTCGCTAGCTCTAAGAGATTTGTGGTATGTTCAATGATGCCAGTTATTTCTTCCGCTGTATGCTTCCCAAGTGTTCTCGCCTCTATCTTCTTTAGTCGCCTTTCTAGAAAAGCGCATTTCCTTGATATAAGGAAATACTTTTTTCTAGCCTCTTCAATTTTCTCATCGATTAGCGCTTCTTTATTTACAGAAACTAGGCTCTCGTCGACGCACATGTTCATTACATCGACATCAAAGGTCCTTAGCAAATTCAAAATCACCAGTGCCTTGGATCGCCTCGAGGATTTCCTCGACTTGACCCTGTCCGAGCTTAAATCTTCACTGTTCATGGCCGGGAGGTTTTTTAACATTTCAGGTTCGTTTCCAGATTTTTCATCATCCTTGTTCGGTTTGACTGTCCCCATGAGAGCAGGGTCGTGATAAACATTGCTGTTCATCGTCCCCGCTACACTTCTCCCATCGCAGTTTCCCTCATCTTTCTCGCCCTGCGCTATCGGCTGATTCAACGACACGAATTCGTTTTTCAACGTTTTCGCAAGGCCATTTATCGAGAGGGTCGCCGTTTTCGGAGAGTCCGTAGTCGCCGTAAACCCGTTCATACCATTTGCGACATCAGCCCTCTTCAATTGCTCCTCCTTCAGCGATAACGAGACAGACGAAGCAAATTGAAATTCTGGGACTGGGCCGTTTCTGTCAACGCAGGGGCCATGACAACCACATTTGGATGCCTCACTGAGGCTTCTCTTAATCCCATTCATTCATGGGCCAACGATTTTTGTTGATTTCTTCCCTTTTTTAATCCACTATCGAACGCTATAACGCTCTCATCACAGGAACTGATTTTATATACAACCAAAAACACCATTTGTCACAAAACTCACTAAGATCACAACACAAAGAGATATCCGAATGAGATGACCTTCAGAGACGCTTCCCGGGCAACGAGGGAGGGCCCTAAGCCGCCTCTTCGCTCCAAAGCTATCCTGCAAACAAAAAATTAATCAAACTTATTAATTACATTCATAAAAACCATATTGCAAATAAAAATAAACATTTATTACCGGTCGATATTAAAAACTTGAGTTATATTTTGAACAATATTTAGTATATATAAACTAAAGGCGTTTAACAAGGTAAAAGCTCTTGAGGAAACGCATTAAATAAAAAAAAGCGCCAACATTGCATCATTTGAGTCAACCTTACGCCGATCGACGATTAACAAATTGATGGATAATGGGAGGGAAAAATGGACGAAAAAATGTGATCAAAAATTGACAATTTCGTACCTTTAGCTGGGAAGAGAATATGGCAGGAAAAAGCCGAGCGAGCCGGTTTTCCAATAATAAAACGTGCTGTTCGTATGGTTAGAACAGACTCGTAATGGCCGCCTGTCGAATCGCAACATCTCTCCGGGCCCGGGCACGCAATAACACTGGAGCCCCTCAGACGGAAAACGTTCTTTTCACACACTTCCGCCCTTCAGTTTAAACAAGAAAACTTTCAAATAATAACGAAAGATTACCGAAAAATACGGCCTTGTTTCCGTTCTTTTGTTTTTTCCCGAACGAAATAACTCTCACTCTTTAATAGAATTAAACGGGTTTTTCGGGGGGGAAGGGAGAAGTTCCTCTCTTCGACTCGAAGGAACTCGGGGCGTTTTTTAGCACCGGCAGCTCTCTCGACCAATCGAAATACGTACAGCAACCCCCACTCCGCGACTTCATGATCAAGTCACCACGGATATCGTCGCCACGCGCCTTTTACGTTTTTAAAACAATGTCATCAAAACAAAAAAAGATTCATTGAAAACTCAATAAAAAAATAAACATTGAGGAACGAAAATTTATTATTTAATTAACCTCTCACTACTTTTGCAAGTCACTACGCAAGCGCTCTCTCTATAATTTCCCGCCATTTTTAAATCAGTACTATGTACTTACCGAGAAAAATAAGCTTTTTGTGCACAAAAGTACCTACTAGAATAGTAAAAACAAACTAAAATACTGTTCTATGTATTACATTCCGACCACTACAACGAATTTTAGATTACTTGCCGCCCCCGGAGGCGGGGATGCTCGATGATTCACCGAGGAAGCTTGAATAGCCGGGACGATAATGAGCTAGTTACAGCAAAAATAGTTTTTGTTGCTGGGTGGAAAGCTGCCACATTTCTGCCAAGTAGTTTTAAGCGAGATGATTTTTCGCCATGATATAGGCATTTATCAAAAATAGAGGTTCCCATTGAAATACGAAGTTGGGGTAGCTCTGGAGCACCCTGTAAGTCAGATCATGAAAACCAGCGACGACATTCGATTCCCCGCGAAATTCTTAACAGCGTTTACTGTTAACTTTTTTCGTCAGGACAAAATCTTGGAGAAAAACGCATGATTCACTCCACCCTAAGTATTTTTTTCCAAGTGCAAATTATGAACTTTCCAGACTACTTTGAGATATATCGAACAACTTTCAGAAATTTCAATTTCCACTTCAAAATTGATTTAATTTTTTTTATTTTTAACTAACTTCCATATTTCATTCTTAAAAATCTGAATCTTAAAATCTGAAACTAGTTAGAAAATTGAAAGTAGTTTGGAAAGTTCAGAATTGGTAAAAACAAATTTCGGCTAGGATTCAAAACGTAAACGACACTAAATAATAATAAAAAATTAATTAAATTATTTAAGTAAACTGCATAAAATAAAAATAAACCTTTACCTAAGGAGTCATAAACGTAAGTATCAAATGTCACAGTGAAAGAGCAGCCGAACATTCATAAAAGTCCATCTAAAATAAAAAATTAGAGAACAAGTTAAGAATCAATAGATTTAAAAAATTTACCATTGAGAGAGGATGAGTAAAATGTTGAAGATGATCCATCTTGAAGTTGATATGAAAAACTTTTGCTTTAAAAGAAACTCAAATAAAAGATAATTTATTCAATTTATAAGTTGATAAAGTAATTAATTAGATGCAATATTTAATTTTTTTTAGGTCCAAGGCCCAAGCTAAAAAGTGAACTCCGAAAGTCAGAACTAGCTTGAATCAGTTATGCCAACCATGCGTTATCACCATTGCTTA
>JACGAQ010002410.1:0-41680 GCA_014119065.1 Orius insidiosus
TAAAAAATTGGTTAGGAAAAAAAAAAATTTAAGGAAGTTAAATTCAGCACAGACCGAACCATGAGAGCTACAAGAAGTTTATGATTAAACTTTAACTTTTCGATAGCCTTAAAAATAAAAATAACGAAGCTAATTAATTTTTTTATAAACATGAAATACTGCACTTAAAGAGATTTTGATTATGAAAAAAATGGGAAACTTTTTAATAACGGAGGGCTTATTAATTGTAATGTTAAACTGCTTTTTTCCTTTAAGAAAACAATAATTTAATAATTTGTACCACTTATGGCCCTATATCCACCCCTAAAGCCGGAGGGTGGGTTTAGGTACGCCCCCCTATTAAAGGCAATAAAGAGAGATGATTAATCTTTTACTGATTAGTCTGCCATAAACCGAATTTAACGAAGGTTAAATCTTCAAATCATAAGTTAACGACGTGAAAAAGGCAAACATATCTTTTATCGATCTGCTTCCGTTGAGTTTAGATTAATTTAGGTGGTGGCTAGGCTGCGAGAGGAGGTAGGCTGCGTCTGGACGTCACGTGTCACGTCACACGTGACCCCTCCCTTCATTACTAGGAAAATTTTCGGATCCCCTCCCCCCCACTATAAAATACACCTCGTTTAGCTCCTCGAATCCCCGCCTACCTCTCATACAACTTGTTTAATTGCAGTTGAATCCTAAATAATATTTTTTTAAACAAACGGGGGGGGGGGGGGGCTGATATTCTTTAGGGAAAAAAACATTTGATTGTAAATCAACTTTATCAGAAGCACTTTTGGAAACTGATTTCGGGTAATTTACCCAAATAACAACACAGCCAGAACGGTTTATGGAGATCGTGGGGGTTTAGGTTGGCACCTCACGATTGAGGTAGCAGTTTGAACTTTGAAGTGTTCAGAACCGGATATCAATGAGAGTTCTATAAGTTTCAACAAAATTCAAGCTACGACCGTGGTTTTCCTCGAAGATCGGTTGGATTAGTCGGCCCCTTTGTTGAATAGTTTGTAGTGTCTTGCTTTCGTGGGTACTGCTAATGATGGGTGTATGACAGTTGCGCCAAATCCCTAAAAAAATGATACAGTTGCGCGGGAGCCCGTTCTTCCTCAGTATTACAGTTCCGCGCGATTCCAAATGACAGTTGCGCGCAAAAGGAGTACGGAAGATAAAACGATTATGGAGATACACTAGGTTAAAAATTAAATAAAACCTTGTTGTGTGAGCTGGGTTGAAATGACAGATTATAACTTATAAGTTATAGTTGTCAAAATCAAGTTTTTTATAAAAAATTTTTTGGAGTAGGTAGAATGTAATATTAGGCATTTTTATATTTCTCATACACCCTTATAGATAATGTTAATGCCATCGGGCCGGCGTGGCAGAGGAGTAAGACAGCGTTCCTTTTGGGCATTAAGGTCGTGGGTTCGATTTCTAAATAGAGAATTTCAGCACCATTTTTAAAGTCCCGAGATTTGGGGAAAAACGAATATATAGCCTGCACCAACGATAGCTTACTCCTGGGCACTGATTGCTAATTTAAGATTATGTTATTGTTGATTTAAAATAAAATTGCGAATGTTTTGTTCACAGTATCGAGACTAATGGGGTCGGGTGGTGGAGGAACGGTGAATATGGGAAATATGACGGCGTTGAGTCAATGTTCGGTCGCCGGAGATTCAAAACCTATGCAGTTCCCACTCACGCAAAGAAGAAAAAGGCGAGTGCTCTTCACCCAAGCACAGGTAAAACCTAATAATAATTAAGACCTTCCTCTGCACCAAACCAAAAATATGCAGATCAATACAGGAATTCCTTATCCTTCAGTGGGTGAAAATACGTTTATCTGCTTCGTAGCTTTATTTTTAATGGTTTTTTTTTCCCCATCACGATTTTATGAATAAACAAACATGTTTTCCAGGTGTATGAATTAGAAAGGAGATTCAAACAACAAAAATACCTTTCTGCTCCCGAACGGGAACACCTGGCGAGTTTAATACACCTCACACCAACGCAGGTAAAACAAAAGTTTGGTTTAATTTCAGAATTTTTTTCTTCTTCTTTTTCCTCACCCCCTTTTCGTAGAATTGAATTTGAGGATTATCCTTTAAATACGATCCCGTCCGTATTATTAACTCCGACACATGAACAGTTTGTCGTAATCAATAAATCTAAAGCGTTTAATTGACGTTTTAGCTCTTTCCCCCCTCTCAAAACCCTTGAAGGGTGGGACTTCATGAATAGGAAACTTCCACCCCGGATTTCGTATCTCCGACTCATTTAATTTATTGCATTTTTAAGCCATCAATTTCTTTTTCTCCCCACGTAGATCGTGTTCCACATAGCCAAACCTTCATTTTACCTACACAATATTTTACTTCTCAATAATTTTCCCTCTCAATAATCCTTTCGTTTTTAATTTTCTCGTGGAAATCGGTCTTCCGGACACCTTGCTGTCATCTTTATCGATCATAATTTTGGTCATTATGAACTTTCCTTTCGATCCATGATGTCAAGGTTTTTTATTTTATTTTTATTTTTTATTTATATTCGGGATATCCGGAAACACATGGCACGCGTCTGGGTTTTATGAAAAAGTTAATATAAACCCCTCTTAATTTAAATCAAAGAATTTGATGGTGTTAAAATGCGTTTGGATATACTGGGTGCCCCCAACAGAACTAACTTTGCTATTTCAATGAGAACCCCTATTTCAGGTTCGTAATCTACGCAAAATTTCAAGTTGATGTGACTATTCAAATGACCATTCCTTTAAGTATGAAGAATTCCTTTAAAAAAACCGCTAATTTTCATTTCTGAAATAAAAATTGGGGTTTTAACTTGAAAAAAGGCCGTTAGCTACGATAGCTCGGGATGCAGAATGCGAAGATGCTTGAATTTATGATAAATGGATTCTTCGAACTAAAAGAAGCGGAATTAAAAAAAAAAATGAGTCTCTTAGGTTCGCTTTAGCGCAAAAAACGCTAAAGTTTGACATTTTTTAAAGTTGTCTAAAATGGTCATATAATAGTCAAATCAACTTGAAATTTTGCGTAGATTACGAATCTGAAATGAAAAAATAGGGGTTCTCATTTGAAATAACGAAGTTGGGGCACCCTGTATATCGAGGCTCATATTTAAATACACCATCAAATCTTTGATTTAAATTAAGGGGGGTGTTTATTTTAAATTTTTTCATAAAACCACTTTTTAACGCTCTCCCAGACCATGTGCCATGTCGTCTCGTTAGTTCTAACACCGGACAAGTAATTTTTTTATCAATTTTGAGTTAGGTATTGTTTTTTATGGTAAATTTTGTGGTGGATCGAATTCCGTTGGCAGTTTAACCCTATAATCAACAGAAAACGCGTAGTTCACGATTTAGCCAACAGGTGATGCATTGATTCCAATGAGAAATTAATCCGTATTTTGGCTCCCTGAAAACCATGGAAAAATGACTTGTCCGGTGTTAGAATTAACGCGACGATGTGTTCCGGACACCCCGGATATTTTTTTTAAATTAATTAATTGGTTAATTTTTTTTTTTCTCAAATCCACGAAGATGGCCGTATAGTCGATCCCTTCTTAACCATTATTGTGCAATATAACGGTGATGTTGAAAAAAGAAATCTTTTTGCGAACTTATTCTTGAGGTCCTATTGAAATAAAAACTATATTGTAGGTCATTTATTAAAAATGTTATAAAATTAATTAGAGAAAGTCACCAAAAATAGAACTCAGACTACCTCCACCCTTAAACTCTCTCTACGCGGAGGAAAAGATGTAATGAAAACAGTAATCCTCCCCAACATGACCGTTTTAATGGTGACATTTAGAAGAAAGCAATTTTTATTTCTTGTTATTTTATTATTTAATATGTAATGCATTTATGAATCTAATTAAACACTATTGGATATGTACGGGAGGGTACCTAAAAGATTTCATTACCCGTTGTTTGTGCTAAGGCAGTGTTTGCCTTTCTCCGGCTCTCTCAATATTTGCTTCAAGAGCATCTACCAAATTACATCCTCTCCCGAAGTAGGGCAATTTTAGGGCCGGGCGTTTATTGCGTTGCCCTTTCTGTTTATTTTTATGAACTCTCCTACCCTACGTCTCTTTTCTATTCCCCAGCGGCTTCTATTTCGGATGATGAGGCCGCCGGACTTCTAAAACTAATGAAATTAAAATCCGTTCAATTCATATTACTGAAAAGTCTTTTTAAGTGTAATTTAATGTTTATGAAGATTTTTTCTTTCATGTCCGTAAATTAATTTTTTGTTCGATATCATCAGATATTGGATTCATATGAGGCGCTCCGAGACGAAGGGCGAACTCGACAAAACGTAGTTTCGAGATATTCGCATTTTAAAGTTTTCTGTTAAGGGCGAACTCGACAGAAAAGTCACTCTCTGGAATTTTCGTGGCGAATTTTAGAATCATCATAGAATCATCATAGAATCATAGAGAAAAGGGTTTTTAAAAATCACCAATCTCGAAAAAAAAAAAAAAATTAAATAAAAAGGTTGAGAGTAGAGCTTTGCCGCATATCGGTTTTACGTATTTTAAAGGGAAAAAAGGGAAACTCAATATAAAATACATGGGTGTATTCTTCAAAGGTCTAGAATCTGAAAATGAAAAAAAAAAAATTTTGTCCGATGTCGAGTTCGCCCTTCGTATTCGGAGCGCCTCATGAAAGGATCTTCCGCACTTCAAGATACTGGACGACCTCGTGGATTCAAATTAAATTGGGTGCCGTGTTACTTAAATCTAGCTTTCTCTCTACTTTTTTCCGATCTTTCAATAAGCTCTTTGGCGGCTTGTGAATTTTAATATACCCGCAAGATATGTTATAGATCCTCCGTTATCCTTTTAGTTGTACGATTTGTCTCCGCAATTTTTACCCGCACGTTATTGCCTTAGAGTAAGTTCTAAATGTTCTAAATATTAGATTTCATTGTTTTGAAAAAAAGATTGGATAGGACACTCAAAGGTGATGAAAAGCTCTTCTCGACCAGTGTTGGTTTTGGCGAAATTCCTGTGTAAATACTCTAGCCAAGAGCTTGCGGGATCAGTTATGGTAAAATACCTCTCTCCCTCCCGGGTCCTTCTATTTTTCCCCACCCTTTCTTCAACCTCGCTCTTTTCCGCTCGCAAAAGAATCCGTAAATACTTACACAACAAAGTTCCGTTTCGCATAACACGAAGACACTGGTTCGAGAGCGAATAAGTGCTCTCCGGACAAGTAGCCTCTCCAGTACCGATACTCGTCCGTGATGACCACCCCCTCCGGCTTCCGCTGTCCCTGTCTAAACATATTTACTCGTCAACCATCTATTAATCCCTTCTTGACCCTCTTTCGAAAAGCAAACTTATATGAGGCGCTCCGAATACGAAGGGCGAACTCGACATCGGACAAATTTTTTTTTTTTTTTTTTTTTCATTTCAGATTCTAGACCTTTTGAAGAATACATCCATGTAATTTTTATATTGAGTTTCCCCTTTTTTCCCCTTTAAAATACGTAAAAACCGATATGCGGCAAAGCTTACTCTCAACCTTTTTTATTTAATTTTTTTTTTCTTTTCGAGATTTGGTGATTTTTAAAAAACCCTTTTCTCTATGATTCTATGATGATTCTATGATGATTCTAAAATCTCGCCACGAAAATTCCAGAGAGTGACTTTTCGTCGAGTTCGCCCTTAACAGAAAACTTTAAAATGCGAATATCTCGAAACTACGTTTGTCGAGTTCGCCCTTCGATCGGAGCCTCATATACTCTTCCAATTATTTACAATTACCAGAAATTGTTATAAAAATGTGTCATTTTTTTTTGCGCAGGGACTTATTTTTAGATTTATACCTTTTTGAGGAATGACAATGTGTGAACTATTTTAATGCATCGCTTGTTTGATAGGCGGGTGTTGTGGCACTATAGGAAGCTCCTGGTGTGAGAGTATTTTTTAAATATAAAAATGGCAGGTTTATTATTAATGGATTATAAAGAAACGATTGTCGGGGTCTGCGGACGGCGGAGGGAACGGTTTTGAAGGGCTATTGTTGTCGAGCTCGCCAGATGCTCTCTGCTACACAATAATTCAATACAAATACCCGCTAACATCCGCCATTTTGACAAAACCCCTTTTAAGTACACATTGCCGTTTAATTTGTTCCCCCTTGTGTTACCAGAGAAGGGCGCTTTAGAACGGTAAATCGAGGGACGCATGCGCCTCCCTCCCTCACGCTAACCCTCCGCGGAAAATGCCTCTTCTCCTTTTGCTTCCAAGATTGCCGTCCCTGTAAATAAAGATTACACCGTAAAATATATAATACAAACAAAATCCTATTCTGTGCGTTGAAAAAAAATTGTGATTTTTCTTATATATCCTTCCCCTGCAACCACAGAGCTCCACATCAAAATACAATTTTTATTAAAAAATGAAGTAGTTGTCTGCCTGAAGCTTGCCCTGATGGGATCTTTCTAAATATGAAAGATTTCGGTGTAATTGTGAAGTTCGAGTAGAAAAAAGTGGCAACAGCAGCAGCAGCAACAGAGCATCGGCAATCGGTCATACCTACAGAACTGAAAGACCCCTTTCCAAGAGCCATTTCTATTGAAAAAAAAAAAGTTCTTAAGGTGAAGATTAAGGTTTACTAAAAGGAGGGTCGTACTATTTTAATTATGTCGTATTTAAATTAAAGAAATGAAAATGTTCTTGTCCCTGACCACGGTTTGAATGAGATTGTTTCGGTGGTGAATTCAGGGGGTTTAAAAGTCTCCTGGTAACCATTCGTGTCGGGCGGGGAGGGTTGCAGACCTCTCGAAAGACACTTCAAACAGCTTTTGACTCACTCAGCTACCGTCCTTTTTCCTCTTACCGAGAGCTTGTTTTGTTTTTAAATAAATGAATTTAAGTTTTTTTTTCTCCTCACGCAATATGTTTTTTTAATACCGGATTAAGGTTAATTTTTTAGCAATGTCCGAGATTGGAATGATTGAAGGACTCGAAATTTTTCTGATACTTGGAAACAGCGAATTACGAGTCGGCTAGCGATCATTGATGAGTTTGTGGCTGAACTCTCTGCGGACGCATTGCATCGTTCTATTCCGAATTAATTACTCGAGTGTGGGTTCGATTGTATTTTGAAAACTTCGTTTCTCCACAGTTTAACTGTTTTATGCCCCTAGTAGAGAGGAAACAAAAATTCCATCTATGTACATACTTCTTGAGCTCACGCTTGGATGCAGTGGCCTATCCAGATTAAATGCGCCCTGGCCATTGGTGCAGGATTGTTGATCATAAATTTCATTTTGGTGGTTTTTTTTTGAAATCCGAGAAAAAAAACTAGAGTGATATTAAAATTTTTATTTATGTTTCATCTGGGAAATCGCGAAACTTAAAAAATGTTGTGGAAAAAAGCTTAGAAAAGCTGGATTTTTCCTTCCTTTTCAAGTTGCGGCAACAAAACGGCGGCGTCTAATTTAAGGATACCTTCGATTGATTCGGGCTTTCCTTTAACGATGAAAAGATGAGTGTTGTTTACGAGCTCGAAGCAGTTGACGTTGACGTTGACGACCGATTTCGTGCTCCATCTAAGAAGGTTTTCGAAGCAAATCTTCTTTGAGTCATCTTCCATGCTCAAACCGTAGGGCTTGACGCAACCGTTGATTGTTGGGAATCTGGGGTAGCCGACGCAGAAAGGTTCAGCATCGTTGACTATAAAAAAGGAATTATTAAAATTGTTGGATTTTTTGTTCGTCCTTACTGCTGAAGGTTTTGTTCAAGTAGGCGACATCATCGATGCTAACAACCACAGCTACTGATTCTTCGTCCATGTTGAAGTCAGCACTCACGCAAGCTAAAATCATCTTAAGATTTTAGAGTTTTTTAAAAATGTTTCTACCGACCATTGACAGTTCCATTCGATGATTCTTCATCTTCGGAGACGATGAATTTCGCAGGGACTTTTCTGCACAAAACGCATGAGGTACCGTTGCAGCTGAAGGTGTTTTCTTTGAAGTCTTCAGTGATCTTTTTGATGAATTCTTCGACCATTTTGACAATCTTCTCGATGAAGTCGAATTCCTTGGTGATTTCGTCAATGATCTTTTGTTTAACTTCTTCGTTCGCGTTCATGACCTTCTTGACGATTTTACCCACGGCTTCTTTAGCTTTGTTGATCGTTCCTTCAATTCTTCGTCGAATTCTTTACGGGCCGCGGAATTTACCGACGACATCGCGGACGGCGTTTTTCGCAATTTCGATATCTCTCTTGATCTCTTCGTCGAGTTTGGACGACAAACCTATCTCAAATATAAATTTTTATACAAAAGCATGAAATAAAATTATACCTCGTCCTCTCCCGGCTTCAAAAGTACGAGCTGACGCTAAAGCGACGACTGCAAGAAAAACGATGGCGGTTTTCATTTTCAGTTCTAAAACAAAAATCAGAACAAAATTTTATATCTCACTCTGAACTTACTCTTTCCCGAATGTGAGAATAAAATAATCCCTGGAAACGTAAGCCACTATTTATATGATATTGCTCAAAATTCAACTTAGGTTTATGTCAATGAATAATAAATGATTGACTTTTTCTCTATTCATTTACACTTGAACAAAGATTTACACAAATAATAAATAAACATAGTTCAAATATGCAAATGAATCACATAAGAATGAGGGGGAAAATTCAATAGAATTCGTCCTTCTATTTAATCAATGTCAACTGAAAAAAATACCCTTCCTCCTCAAAAATTCGTACTAATATTGGCAAGGCCCATAGCGGGGTCTAGGAAGACCAATTTTTAAAAACTGTCTCTCAGCTGTATTTTTTTTGCGAAATGTAAACTTATGACATTACAGTTTAAGTAAATATGCTTCAAAATTTCACTTGGCACGTGTTTTGGGGTACAACACTGTGGCAATTTTTTTGTTAAAAATTATGTAAATAAATTAATAAAGTTAAAAAAAAACCAAAAACAATCTGGTTGGAAAAGATTTGACGGCGAAGGGTAAAGCGGTATTGCAATACTTTTTGAGTAAAAAATTAAAAATGTAATTTTATATGAAATGATGAAAATAATGAACCGATACCACCAATTCCAATTGAAAACTTTAAGTGCTATAAAACTAAAACTAAACGGAATCGAATAGATTAAATTCCAATTGATTTAAATAGCGTTGGTTCGCCGTCGAATTAAGCCCTGTTGAAGCCCTTTTCTATTTAAAGGATTTTCGGATGAGTGGCCACTTACCCCTTTCCAGCCTTTCAGTTTAGTCTATTCGAAACCCGTTTTCACGATTGAATCCTCGACTTTTTATCACAGTATTATAATTATTCATTAGGAACTAACCACATAAACTGTTAAAATTTTGTTTAATTACGCCTGTACTTTATCCTGTATTTCAAAAAATAAATATTCGAAAAACTTGACTTGATAGGTCGAGGTCGGTTCGCTCGCGTATGTTCGTTTTATTACCTCTTTTGAAGTTTGATAAATTTTTATTTGACTACCTCTAACTTATTTTTTTCCGAGAATTTTTCGTGTTGAGGTCTCGTTTTATTTTCATGATTTGCAGAAGAAAAAAAAGGCCAACTTCTTTTTCTTTTCCGTCCTCTTTTTTTTTCCTTTATATTTTTTTTCTCTTCACTTTTTTCCCTCTTTCCTAACCCCCCTCTAGCTCGCACACTCGTTGAAGTTTGAGGGTTGGATCTCTGTTGGATGGGGAGGACCTCCACTCCTACCTCACCCTCTGCCCTTCGCCGGATTAATCTTCACAATACCTAAACCAGAAGGACTGATTGCAGAGCCCACTTGAACTTCCCTTCATTCCTCACCTCTTCACACTTCACGGCACGTTCCCCTCCTTCATGTTTGGAACATGTTAAAAATTCTTTCTTTTACAAAAAAAATGGTCATTTCGCTTCATTAGTTTTAGCTGCATTGAATATTTTACCGCATTGTACTCCCGATATCTTTGACAAAATCTTAAATTTTCAATATTTTACCCCTCAAAAAAATATTATTATTAACTCAAAAACAATGGGACTGCTATACTTTTATAGACAGTTTTCAGAATGGGTCTTCGAGACCCCGTGATACCAAGCACTCGAGGTATGATTTTCAACATCACGTTTTAAAGACCTTTTTTCAATCATTTTTTTCCCCATCTTTTCAATAAATTCGATTATTATAAAGTATTCGAGAAAATCTGATGAAGATCGGACTAATAATTAAACAAAACTTAAATAGAGCTCCACCATTTTTACGAATTTCGAAAAAACTCTCAATTTTTAAAGACGGCCCGAAAAAGATTCTGTTGAAATTCGGTGAAAATCTGATAAAATTGCGGTGGTGAAGTTTTCCGGAAAAAAAACGACGGACGGACGGCACCATAGACAACCTCGGGCAAAAATCACTTGATATTCCGGGTCATAAAGACCCTCTCCCAAAAACATGACAAGACTTGAAACTTCTTGAGAAAGTTACTTATTATGTGAATTGCGTAATGAATATTGTTTCAGAGGGTTTTTTTTTTCTATATGTTTAGGTACCAAAATTTTATATTTTAGCTTTTTCTAATGAGTACAATTGAGGCGCTCCGGGTACGAAGGGCGAACTCGACAAAACGTAGTTTCGAGGTATTTGCATTTTAAAGTTTTCTGTTAAGGGCGAACTCGACAGAAAAGTCACTCTCTGGAATTTTCGTGGCGAGATTTTAGATTTTATAGAATCATAGAGGAAAGGTTTTTTTAAAATTTTCGAATATTTTTTACGATTATTAATTCACAAAATGTATAATATATTTTTATTTCGTGGCGGTGAGCTGTTCCAAGAGGAGTGGGGCTCCCGGAAAAGGAGTGGGGTAGTGGACTAGGATACGAGTTCGCCCTTCGTACCCGCTCGGATATCGCAGTTAGAGCTTTGCCGCATATCGGTTTTTACGTATTTTAAAGGGGAAAAAAGGGCAAACTCAATATAAAAATTACATGGGTGTTTCTTCAAAGGTCTAGAATCTGAAAATGAAAAAAAAATTTGTCCGATGTCGAGTTCGCCCTTCGTATTCGGAGCGCCTCAATTATAGAGAAATTTATAGACATTAAACAATTATAGAGTATTTTGATAAACAAGTAGAGAATAGTTATTCGTACCTAATGTTTGTCATAATTACGTTGACTTTGGTAGTAAAAATATTTCGCACTCGTGCGAACGCCTTTGAAGCTTTCAAGTTGTATAACTTGAAAATTTTCACATCAATGACTTGTTAGTTTTTTAAAATTAAAAACTTTTTACTATCAAATAATGGAGGAAGAAATACTGTTTGTTTTCGGCTTCCCGCTGTATCCATTAAATCTCTTGGAGATAGAGGCACATAGATTGTGATAGAGGGAACAGCTCACCTGACGAAGCTTTTTAAGCCGAAACGCGCGTGAACCCGTTGTCACAGTCCTCCTCCATTATTTGATAGTAAAATCACCCCCTTGCGGAATATAGTAATAAAAATCTATCGCGTTGCAATGTTTGAACGTGAAATTACGAGATTCGAGATGGTAACCATCAGATCAAAGAGTCAACGGAGAAGGACGGCCTTGTTGATCTTTAGGCTTCAGTAGGGCTTATTTCTAATCTCGTTGCCCTCGCCCGGCCCCTCCCACACTTTCGCCTTTACCCTCAAAACCCACTCAGTTCTGCTTTACATAATTTGTTTGTGAACCGGCTAACGTTAATACATAGAAACCACTCAAAGAGATTTCAGGAATCCACCCTTCAAACGACTCGTCTCCTCCTTTTTTGTCTCTAACGAACACGTTTTTTGTCTGTTCCAGGTTAAGATATGGTTTCAAAACCATAGGTACAAATGTAAAAGACAAGCTAAAGAAAAAGCGATGGCCGAACAAAATGCTCAGAACCAGGTAAAAATCGTTTTATCCAAAATTTTCAATCATTTTGTCTATTTTATCGTTACTTTTTGATACCAAAATTTTCGACTTTAAAATCTTAATGAAGTCAAGGTTGCTTGTAATTTCTATTTTAAGCACAAGCGACTTACCATGCATGGATCTTATTTATTTTGAAGTGGCAAAAATCATGTGTGGAAAGGAAATTAGTATTAAATTAAGAATTTTAACAATTTTCTATTTAAAAATGTTGACAAGATGAACTGATAGTAATAATATATATTTCCATTATCAGTTCGTCATTGTTTATGAAATTAAAACATTTTAAATTCAATTTTATTCCAAATTTAAAACTTGCGTTTCAAAATTAGATTCGTTTTGATCGATCGTACAACCTGCAGTTTAAGCATTGATTAAAATTATACGTGAGAGGTTTAGAAGAGGAATTATTGAAGTTTTGTGTGGTTGGAAAATCGCGGTTTTGTCGTGGATGGTGGTTAGAGGGGGTGATGGTGGGGGGGATGAGAAAGTGGGGAGGAGGCAGCTTGCGTGTGGGTCGGCACTACCGCCGGCATCGATCGGACCGCCCTGGCTGGAAATCTAACTTTCGCTTCGGATCAACTAACAAACAACAGATATAAAATGTCATCCCCTCCCCTTGTATACAAGCTTCTGTCCATAAAAACGTTTAGGAATTGAAAGAAAAAAATTCTTTCTATAACCAAAAAACGCCTTTTCCTTTACTCTTATAACCGGGTTTATTTTAAGGGGTCTGAATGACCTCTACGATATACCTCTATCGGTAGCTGAATACCTGAATGCTCAATATTTATCTTAGAATGTTTTCTAAATGGATATCTTAGTCGTGGGGTCAAAATGACCCGTAGTTTTTTCCCCTAGATATGATAAATCTGCTAATCAGACTGCCCCATTCACAATACAAATTTTAAAGTTAGCCCTATCCCAGTCCCACCACTCTTTGCTAGACAAGAGATAAGTCAGGGACTTCAAATCCCAGAAGTTTTCCCAATACCTCCTAGGCTTGCAAATTTTTTAACTTCTTTAAAGAAGTATTGTTTTACCCTCAAGGGTCAAATCGACCATGGATCTATACTGATCAATTGAGGCGCTCCGGGTACGAAGGGCGAACTCAACAAAACGTAGTTTCGAGATATTCGCATTTTAAAGTTTTATGTTACGGGCGAACTCAACAGAAAAGTCATGCCCTGGAATGGGAAAAGGAGTGGGGGTTGTGGACTAGGATGTGGAGTTCGCCCTTCGTACCCGCTCGGATATTTAGTTAGAGCTTTGCCGCATATCGGTTTTTACGTATTTAAAGGGGAAAAAAGGGAGAACTCAACATAAAAATTATATGGGTGTATTCACCAAGAGGTCTAGAATCTGAAAATGAAATAAAAAAAAATTTGTCCGATGTTGAGTTCGCCCTTCGTACCCGGAGCGCCTCAATTTTGTTTTAGTTCCGTCCGGCCGTAGCGTTTTTTCTGGAAAACTTCACGGCCACAGTTTTCAATCGATTTTGACACATTCTTCCTCAGTCGGTGAACTTCTTGTTACTTTTAGTAACGAGGGCGATTTTGAATTTCGAAAAAAATTCGCTCCGGCCGTTGGTCCGATTTTCACCAAATTTTTTTTTCTTCTTCATGAGCGCAATTCACCTTTTCAGCTTTCTATAATCAGTTAGTCCTTCAGGTAAGGATTAGTTGAGCGCTTGGGAACACGTCCCAAAAAACAGCCAACGAATTTTATTCATCATAAAGAAAAGGAAATTATGTAATCCTTTCAAAGTCGTCAATTGTGAAAAGGAAAGAGTCGGAAAGAGAGCGGAACCTTTTTGTTATTTCTCTTTTTATTTAATTTTTTTTTCGCCCGGAGCGAGGGTGAATTGAGTTTTGTATGCGTAGGTACGCGCGCTTTTCGAATCGAATTTTGATTGTCTTTTATTCCTGCGGTGTTTTAAAGGAAGGAAACCGTTATGGGCGTAGACAATGACTTCGGAAGTAATGGTAGCCATCTTAAAAGTAGTTCACTAGTCGCCTCATTTAACGCAATCTACTCCATCCAGCCGGCTTAACTCAATCGCCGAGGGGGAACTTTTATCATCCATCACCGCTCTTTATTATCTTCTTTTACAAACACTTTTAATTTCTAAATTCCCTCGTTTACTTAGTGAGTGCTGATTTTACAAAAGAAGTTTTTGTAATTTTTTAATCAGTTTTTTAAAAAGGTTGTATGCCTCTGGCAGATTATCGGTGAAGGGGTGAAGAAAAATGTTTGAAAGTAGAACTTGACACAATGTTGCTCTTTTCCCAATTATCCTCAGGTACTGATAAAGTGATACACTTCTACCTTTTTTTTGCCAAATGCTTAGGCGCCTTTGATGTGTTAGCACTTTGGGACCTTTTTTTAAACTTTTCGCTGCATAATTGAAGAACGAATAATCCGACCGAGCCCGTTCAAGCCTCATTTAAAGGTGGTACCTAATTAAGCAGGCGTTTGTGACGAAATCACATCCGTAACCCCATTTTCTGTGCATCAAATCAATTTTTAAGATAGAAAAAAAAATTAAAACGAATAATCCGTCTGAGTCCGTACTATGATTTTTTTGGTGCGAAAATAGATCAGAATAAGGCTTTGAGCCCTCCCTCGAACTTGACTGGTTTGAATCTTTTGAGTATCTTCAGAATTGAGGTTTCCACCTTGCTTTTAAGACGAAAATGTCCCCTATTTTTCAGTTTGTCAATAAAATCGTTGTGGGAAAACATCCGTTTACAACGCATGAGTGAGTCTCGGTCATACTCATCTGTTACTCAGCTTTTTGAAATATTTATGAAGAACCAAACAGTGATGAGACTTTTTCTTTTTCGTTTTTTTGTTTCTAGTTTTACGGGATACCAAACAAAGACAAATGCACGACCTTTGCGGAAAGGTGCGTAAGGTAGGTTTTTTTGGGTAAATACCTAATTTAAACCTGGAATATAATTTTCTTCAAAATAAAATTTTTTTTAGAAAGTAAATAGTTATTTGGGTCGACGATTTAAAACGCGTTTCTGACTAGGAATTGAATGATTTTTTTTTTTGTACTTTTGATGTTGTTTTTCCTTTCTTATTTTATTCGTTCTTTTCAGGGAGGGAGCTCACCGAGAAGAGTGGCAGTACCCGTCCTGGTAAAAGACGGTAAACCGTGTTCGGGAGCGGCGGGGGAAGGTAGACAGCAGCACTGTCCGAACCACACCCACCAGCAACAGCAGCTAATTTACCAGCGGCAGCAACACCACCAGCAACAAGCCAATATGTGCCCTTCATACCTCCCTCTCCAAACGAGGGCTTGGTAATCTTCAACCCACGTTATAGTACAACAAAACCCTTTCATCCTAGTCCCTTTTGTCAGTTAGATACTTTCTCACGAAAAGTTTTTTTTTTTAAATGATCTAAGTACCAATAAAAGGATGCCGGGACCTGTTTTCTCGATCAATTTGTTTTCTTGTTTAAAAAAAGAGGCTGTAGCTATAGGCCAAAATACTTAATAATACTACAGGGTACAATTTATTTAAATAATTCTAGGACCAACCTCTTGATCTCGAAAATTCCAAATTTATAATTTTGACAATTTTTACTGTAGGCACCTTTATAAAAAAGAAAAGCTTTCTAGTTGACCGTCGTCTTTTAAAATAAAAAACCTTCAAGCAATATCTATTTGTAGAATTAAGCAGATAAAATTTTTATAAATAATAAAATTTATTCAAAAGCCTAATATCCAAATTATTGTTAAATTTTCAATTTTTGCTCTAGCTTTTTGTCCATTTCATCGGCTGTAAAAACAATTGATCGAGGTTGGTATTTGGGTCTCGTCATTCACTTGCAAAAAAAGCGAAAGTACGTGTTATCAAGTGGTTTTTATTCTTTTCTTTTTTTATTTATTTTGGGTGCCTCCAACCCCGAACTGACAATATGACATAATATAAACCATTATATTAATGTCTTGTACTTAAAATTGACACTTATGTCAGTGTCTTTGCAATAATATATTATAGGCACTCAATATATTATATAAAAAAAATAAAAATACAGAGAAAAAATTGTAATAAAAGTTATAAATAAAATTTTTTTAAATGTGATGTCGTGTAATCAACATTGTAGATTAGTGATTATGCTTAATGATATTTATACAAAGAGCACAGTCTATGTACTGGACAAAAAAGGTGCACGTGAGTGTTACCCGGGGAGAATCCCCTTTGTAAATTGTTATTTGAGCAAAATGAAGAACGAACAAAAAATCAATTGAAAGTCTTGTAAATATATTTAAGTTATTTTCATTGTCCACGATTATTTGAATATAAAATAATTTAAAAGAAAAAAAAAAGTAAATTATGTATTTGTTGTAAATACACGTTTTAACATTTGATTATAAGCTTTAGTTTGTATCTGTACATGCGCCCTATATTATAAAATGTGTGTTGGTATGTAGGGTGTGCCCTGGTCGGGAAGGGTGAGTGGGGAATCGGTTCGTTTGACGTGGTGGGGAGGGGTATACTCGGGAAGGGATTTTCGTAACCTGTGAGTGGGGGTACCCTTGCCATGGCTACTCGAAGCTCCGCCCCTTCAGCCGCTCACTTCCTCCTCACCCTACCCTTCCCACCACGGACGTCAACTCCGTTCTCTTCATCCAACGAGCCTCCGTCACCTGGATTTCCCGCTACGACTTCCTACGGGTACCTTTCTCTTTTGTGCGCCCACCCCTCACCTCGCTTTTTTTTTCATAACAAGGCGTACATTCGAATCACAAATTAACGTTATTTCCACTTACACAATCCCCCACAATTATCTTTACAGCGAAAATTGGAACTTATACATCAACTAAAAATTATTTTTTTGTTACTCAGTTTGTTGGCCTGTAATCCGCCTTCCGATTCTTGGACATCTTCCTCTGTTTTCTGCCTGAAAAAACAAAATTTTTACTCGTTTTCTAATAAGTCTAAATTGTTCTAATATTTAAAAGAACAACATGAACCAATAGTGCTATTGGTTTGTTATTCTTTTCTAACCGATACAGGTTTTTACAAGGAGGGGGAGGGGGAGTACAGGACCCAGGCCCCCGGAGGCTTTCGCCATAATGCCATGGCGGGCACCCTTTCAAGAGCCAAATACTCTGGGGAGTGGCCATACAATGCTAGGGCTAGGATTAGAACTGGAGTGGTCACCCATCTACATTCTAACCCAAGCCGGCGTTGCTTAACTTCGGTGATCAAATGGGGACCGGTGTTTCAACGACGCTACCCCTTAGCCCAAGAAGTCTAAACTTACAACGTTAAAATTTTTGCTCTTTTTCCTCATCTTTCGCGCAAAGATATACTCTTTTAACCTTTCTTTTAGATAGACTTCTTTCTTCTTTTTTACCTTTCGCTTTCGTTTTTATAAAGCCTATCGTCACGGAATTTTGGAGCCTTTTTCGCGCTTTATTGCCCAAAACCGCATTTTTACACGATTTTCATAGAAAACATATTTTTCCTAACCTTTCCCCTGTTTACGGGCGTTTGCCTTCTAAGAACTAACCTTTTTTCCCAATTTGATAGTTTTTGGTAGTTTTTTGGCAAAGAAACACACCTTTTCCGGATTTTTGGGCGTTTTCCTGAGTTTAAATTTTTAATGGCACTCCACGGGCGAAGCCAATTCACCTCGTGAACGCCGGGTGTCTCCCGCGGCCTCCGGGTTGCTGACCCACTCTCTATATTAATGCATAAAAAAATGCCTTCAAGTGCTTTTATGGGTCTGCCCCCCCCCCACGGCAATTAAACCCTGGGTACACCTATTTTTCCTTCTATAATTAATTTGAAGGCTACCGGTAAAGAAACAGTCCAACAAACCTGATTTGAGAAAAACGCATTTGAATGGGTTTTCAGTTGTGAAGGGAAAAAAAATTTAAAATTAAAAAGAAAAAAAATAGTTAAACACTCTACGCTCACGGGGGAATTAGCGCGCCCGCGGAGTGTCATTAAAAATTAAAATACATGAAAACGCCCCAAAAACCGTCAAAAGGATGTTTCTTTGCCAAAAACTAGCAAAACTCTATCAAATTTCAAAAAGTTCTTAGAAGATTCTTGGTTCTTATAATTAAAAAAAACAACAAACATAAAACGCGATTTTATGAAACAATGATAACAGTGTGGGAGGTTGTAGGGAAAATCATTATTAATTATTTGTATTGGAATACCGAGGCTATCTCGTACAAGGTCAAGGACTCCCGGGGTTCTTCCCCAGTACCAGCTGTTTTAAAACCTATTTTCTGCCGAATTTCGACGGGGTTTTACGCATGAGATACACGCATTCGAAAGCTACACGACACCACCAGATAGCATCAATATCTAATTTCGAGAAAAATGTGACTTAAGAGGTTCTTTCACTGTACCCTTCAAATACGTTGGTAAACAAAAATGTCCACTTTTTTGTAGGGTTTATGGAGATAAACATAATTAAGCCTAAGTCTGATTCTCATCAGAAATATTTCAAAAAACGCCCGAAAATTTTTGCATCTTGGCAGAAACACCGATGAAAACGGGCAAAAACCCAGCTAAAACGTATGTTTATTCTATGAAAAAATGGTGTCTTTTTGCAGAAAACCTAGGAAATGTGTGTTTCTTGACTGCGGGAATGGACTGGAGGAAAAAAAAATCTGCCGCAGGGAATACGCGTTTCAGTTGATTGCCGGGGGCGGGAGATTTGGATTTTTGTGTTCCCACCACCCATCCTCACTAATCTATCACTTAAATACGAGGACAACCAGAAATGTAGGGTAAAATAAATAAATAAAAATAGGCTATATGTATGGGGGAAATAATATTTCCCATCAGACGCATCCTAACTTTCCAGCTCGAACTTCGACTCTTCTACTACCTTCTGCAACTTCAATCCAAGGTAAGAATATCTTGATTATATTTTTACTGCATGTGATTCTTAAGCGAGAGGATCATTTGATTTAATTTATTGTCGGAATAAATTCTTTGAAGTCTCCAGAAAATGATGAAGCGGGACGTTTCTTAAGTGTGATGTCATTTCGATATTGGATATTCTGACTATTCTTGACCCTGAGGATTTCTAACATGGATTAGCCTGAACATCGTGGCAAACATCAAATATAGGCCCACTCCTAATCCATATCCGATTTAAGCGATATCTAGCGGATTTTCAATACAACTCATGCTGCCGTTCGATTTTCATTCATTTCGTACCTCTACCGAGGCCTCTTAACATTTATATAATTTTTCAGAAAATACTTTCACTCTCAAATTTTAAATTGTATTGCCGAATATTGATTTTTTTTAAAGCTCCAATAAAAAGGATCATGTTTACTCTATTTTTCTCGATTTTCACACAATTTTAGCTATTTTATACACAATTAATCTTTAAACGCAATTTTAAAAGCAACAGTTGTCGGATTCCGCAATCAATGGGGTTTCATACACTTTTGTACATAATAATCATGAGACTTGTTAACTACTACCCAGAGAGGCTCCTCAACGTTTCAAGGATGCTGCAGCACGCTGGCCAACTTCTGACAAGCCCCCCCCCCCCCCCCCCCCTTCGCGCCACCACAATCATCCCTATAAACTCACTCTCTTCAACCCTCTTCCGCGTATTAAACGTCAAAACCCTCATCACTGACCAACCTCTTTTGGTCGTTTATGGACTTTAAATTGATAACGTTTTCATTTTCTTGAAATGCATTAAATTATTTCTGAAATCGAATTTTTTTGGAAGCAATTCTGGCTCAGTGGCTGAGAGGGCACATCGCTTTTCTCAGTCAATGTCATGAGTGCCGTTTGGTCAACGAAAACGGCTCTCATAACAGACTTAGGCCACGGAAAGGACTAGATCTAAAGAACTATCTTTAGAGTTTATAAAAACAAAATCTTTTGGTCGTGATTTTGTACCACGGAGTGCTAAAACTTTCTCGGTTCAATGCCATCCATCTCCTGCAGAATGTTGGGATATCGAAGCTGCGCTTTTCGGCTGCAGTGAATATAAAGAACCGCTTCATCTAGCTTTGAAGTGATACTTTTTATTCCTGACACCCCATTATGCAGCTCCTGTTTTTTTACTAACGACACTAATTCCTGAATCGGCGTGTTTTATCATCATTTTGGGGTCTTGAAGAACGAATAATTGTTAACAGGTTTTGTGTAAAGAAAGGAAAAGAAAACGTCGATAAAGTTCACCATGGGTATAACGAAGGGAGAAAAGGAAATTGTGAATTGAGAATTTCTTTTATTTCTCACACCTTAGTCGTACTAATTTGAAAGATAGGGTTGGAAACAAGGGATGAGGGTTCGTGGGGGGCACGGCGGAACGGAAGGGCGGGGGGGGGCGTTAAGGGGGGGGGGTGGAGAAGATATTGCTAACGAAGGCTCCGTGTTCAAGTGGTCTTCCAAGCGAGGCACCGGTGACGTCAGCACTACCAAAACTCATTGTTCTATGACGTCAGACCACACAACCACTTCAATAACTCTGACAATTATTAATTTGTGCTTTGTTGTTTTCAGCCTCAGCAAACAAAATTATTCATCTTATGGTAGAGGTTGTTGGGGCACCTAATGGTTCTGAGGGGCCGTAGAAAAGTTGGTTTGTTAAAAACCGTCCCCCATTTTTTAAAAATGTGCAATACAAAAAAACCGTTAAATTAAAAAAGTTCTTGCATAGCAGAAGACTTCGGAGGTTTTTGTTGTCAAGGAAATTTTACTGGGAGTTCCACAAATTGTTTATTCGGCTGACATGAGGCGCCAGCGTCAGCTGTCTTCGAGAAGAGAAAATAGACATGTCTGATTAGCTGAAATTTCAAAGGTTCTACTCATACAACCTTCTCGACCTAACAATATGGACGCCCCTTTTGGCCCCATATTGTTGGACCCCACGCGTGAAGTCTTGAATGACTCAGTTTTATTTCACAATAAGCTTCTACTATATTAAGAAGAATAAAAATGAATGAGAGGAAAGAGAGGGAAAAAAACTTAAAAAAAAAAGAAAAGAAACAAACAAGGTAGAATTCCTTCTTGACAGTTTCTTGAGTGAATTTTTACTGCGTTTTTTGTAAAAGAGATATAAAATTTTAAACAAGGAGTTCCTGGATGCAAAGCCCAGACTGAAGGATTTTTTTTTCAGGCACTGATCATTTCGCTATGACTAGCGAAAGCCCCTTTCCACGAAGACCGCGAAATCGAAACGATCTTATTTAAGATGCGTAGATTTTCAAGTTTCTAAACCGATAGCGCATCTTTTTTATTGCGTGTTTTTTCTTTGGTATTTTTAGCTACTGAAGCTTAAAGATGTTCAAAACTCGGAATTCAAAAGAGGGAGGGTTTTTTTCTTCTTCTTAAGAATGGAATATCGAGATAATGGGTATTCATGTACGAAGGGTGGGAGTTGAAGGATAATTGGGGTGTTCGACACCGCCAATTTATTGCACGCACCCCCCGCCGGCGTAAGCATCGATCAAACAACCAATTGACGAAACAAGTCAAGCTCGTGTCCCATCAAAACTTCCATTAGAAACTAAAATTAATCGAATTCTCTACTTCCGGAGAAGTTATTACCCTAATCCAAACAAGGTTTTGACTTTATTGTTTTTACGTCAGGAATCTTTGAATATTGATTCCATGTTGCTGCAAACCTTGAGAAGAGGGAATGGTTGCCGTGGCGGTATAAAAGAGGCGGCTGGTAACCAACCGGGCCAAATATTTTCATCAACGACCCAAAATATATCTAACTGGGCCAACCACTCGAAAGCCATAGTTACTAATTCGGCCAAAAACTGGTGCCCAAGTCGGCCAAAATTAATACCGTCGATTTTGTAGTAGGATAACAATAAAAAAAAAAATCAAATTAAAAATTTACTTCATATTTATTGATCCTACAGTATCGTTTTATATTCGACTGTCAACCCGAACCTCTGAATTGCACGCCACCAAGCTTGAGTTAAATGAAACCTGCATCCCACTTGTCGGGCACACGGCCATGCCTTTTTGTAAGGCATTTTTGACCAAAATTGCATTTTTAAGGCATTTTCGACCAAAAATGCCTTTCATTTAAAGCATTTTTCCCAGTTTTTTCTTAAAAACAATAGATTTATGGCATTTTTTGACCAAAAATTGACTTTTTTTTAAGGCATTTTGACCAAAATTACCTTTTAAAGGCATTTTTGACCAAAATTGCCTTTTTTAACTTATACCTCTTCTCGTTTACTGTTATTTAAACAAAAAATGAGTGGAATTTAATTATTTCCGATAAATCCGTGAGGTGCAAACTGGAAAGTTCCATCTAAAAACATGGTTAGTTTGTTGCAGTAGTAAACGACCAATTCTTCTCGCATTTGTTGATAATCAAGTATTGGCCCAGTTGGATACAATTATTTTAGTGTTCATTGGCCCAGTTAGATACGTCCATCGGCGACATTTTTATCAGGTAGAAAGGATTGGCCCAGTTGCAAACTCCCAAAGGGCCAAACTATTATCGCTGTAGGACATCTACCTTGATCACCGTCCCACGGATTATTTTCGACTCATGGTCATAAGTTAAAAATATGTACCTATTTCCCTCTGAATTTCTTCACATCTAAGAACAACAAAGTTAGATATTTGAACAGAAAAAACTGTTTAATTTTGTATTAAACATACAAATTATTATTCAGAAAATTACAACTGAACAATTATTGATTTTATAAGGCCTTTAAATATGAGGAATAGGCTGGATATTATTTGGCGTAAAGAGGGTAAGTTCTCCATTGATCTTGTTTGTTCAAAGGATTATATTTCGCCTTCGACCTCCGAACTGGTAATTAATTTTTTATTACAAAAAAAAAATATTTATTTCCCTTCTCTAAATCTGTTTTTTCCCCCATAATTTTGTACTTAATCTCTGAAAAACTCAATTTTTGGGCCAATACATATAGTCGAACTGGTCGTAACATTACCTTATTTCCCTCAGAAAATTTTTTGGTTGGCTTGATTCGGGATTTCTCTGAAAAAACGGATAAATAAAAATAATAAAAAACTACAATATTTTTCAGAACCTAGGGCATGGACTGGATGGGATATCGCTTCCAGAAGCGCAGAAATGACGACAAAAATGTCGGCCGTAAGTAAACTTCTTTAACCTATCCGTTTGGCAGGGTCATCTCAAAAAAATTTTAAGTTATTTATTAATTTTTTTAGAAAAAGAGCGTGGACTGGATGGGATATCGCTTCTAGAAGCGCAGAAATCGACGACAAAAATGTCGGCCGTAAGTAAAACTCTTTAACCTATCCGTTTGGCAGGGTCATCTCAAAAAAATGTTTTAAATGAGGCGCTCCGGGTACGAAGGGCGAACGTAAAAACCGATATGCGGCAAAGCTCTAATGCTATCGAGCGGGTACGAAGGGCGAACTCGAATCCTAGTCCACTACCCCCACTCCTTTTCGGGAGCCCCACTCCTCTTGGAACAGCTCACCGCCACGAAATATATTAATTTGTGAATTAATAACGTAAAAAATTTCGAAAATTTTAAAAAACCCTTTCCTCATGATTCTATAAAATCTAAATCTCGCCACGAAAATTCCAGAGAGTGACTTTTCTGTCAAGTTCGCCTTAACAGAAAACTTTAGAATGCGAATATTCGAAACTACGTTTTGTCGAGTCGCCCTTCGTACCCGGGCGCCTCAATTATTAATTTTTTTAGAAGCAAGAGCGTGGACTGGATGGGATATCGCTTCTAGAAGCGCAGATCGACGACAAATGTCGGCCGTAAGTAAAACTTCTTTAACCTATCCGTTTGGCAGGGTCATCTAAAAAAATGTTTTAAATTTATTTTAATTTTTTAGAAGCAAGAGCGTGGACTGGATGGGATATCGCTTCTAGAAGTGCAGAAATCGAAGAGGGAATTGTTAGCAGTAAGTGAAAGACAGAGGACTTCCTCTTTTTTAAAATGGCCCTCATTCGAAAAACCCTGTTTAACTCGCACTCATTGGCTTTCTTTCTATCCGCCTTCACGTCTCACTTATCTCTTTCTCTTCGTGGATGACATGTTTTGTTTTGAAGCCATCATCATTACTCAAAAATGCCACTTTTTACATTCAAGACAATAATTTCCTCTTCTTTTGTCCGTAGATTCGATCGATAATGTTCCCGCAGCGAGAGATCCACGTTTCAACGGTATCTATTCTTAAGACACCTAGGTTTTATTTTGACATTTATTTTACAGTTTGGCAAGCCGGAGCTAATAGAATGGCAGAAATCATTAGTAAGAAAAATTACTTTCAAACGGAAGCCATTTGCCCGCCAAGAACATATTGTCTTATTTCAAATTTTCTTTATTTTAGATCGAGGAAAAGAATTAAGAATGGAAGCCAGGAAAGAGATCAGAGAAACTCTTCTCAGGACGGTCAGAAGAATGAACGAAACTCTCAACTACTATTGCGAGAAGCAAGAAACTGGAAATTACACGTGCTCCGTTTGCGTAGGACTTACGATGACTAACTACACTCGTAAGTAATAATTATTTACACGCCATAAGAGGTAACTTCCGTTTTATGTCCTCGAGAGCGCTTTTTCCCAGAGGCGAAGCCGAGGGACGAAATAGTTGCTCGAAACGACGAAAAACTTGTATCCCATGTTTTATATTACCTCCAAATGGGAAGGTATAAAGGGTGCACAACAACATTTTTCATCCGCGAACCCTTTTTAACCGAACTTATTGTAAACAAAGTTTAGGTTTTGGTTAAAAAAATCTCAAGTCAAAAAAAGGATAAAGGTTTGTAGAGAAATTAGTAAGAGGAATACTTTTTGGTAGTCGGGAAAATCGATGAAACCGCAAGAAAATACAGGTTAACAGGGAGTTAATCGGGAGGAAAAGAGGCAACTCGGATTACACAATCTTGACTAAATGAGGAAACTTTGGAAGACATTGTCTGTTGCTTTATGAATCACTAATTTTTTTCTTTTTTAGTGTGCTCCAACCTAATTATTGACAGAGAAAATCTTGAACTGATGCTAACATCAGAATCAACAATTTTACGATCATTGAAAGAAGCATTGGAGGTATGAAATTTTTGTTTTCTTTTTTTCATTAGATTTGTTTGTAATTTCAGTGCGCAACCCGCCGCCGATGTGTGTTCCCATGCCTTATATTCCTTTTACTAATTTCTGCCTCCGCGCCTACAACCTTCATTTCAACGGAACGCAAGAGTTCAAAGGGTGCCTTGAAGCCGAACTCGTTTACATTCGAGACGTTCGATTTGCCCTTACCTGCATAAAATCAACGACACCGGCGTTCACTTCAACAGAACCGTACCTGAAGACAAGCCGGCCAAAAAAAGGGGCTCACTTCATAAACTTTTTTAAGTTAAACAAATTAGAAATAAATGAAAAAGTAAAGTTTTTTTTCTTATTTTTGGTAAATTTTGATAAGTCTAGGGTATCGAGTGTTCTGAACAAAAGGAGGGGAAGCCGTTAAGGCCAGGGAAGAGAAAATTATTATTCTTGCTATTAATTAATCCGATACGGGATGTTTGAAGTTTAAAATGAGGGTGGGAAACTAGTGGACAAACAGGATTTGGTTCCAGGCGGCCAAGTTTCTAAATAAATAAAGAGGGAGTTGCGGGGACGGTGGTCAGCTGTCAGTTGCAGGAATACCCCGACCCTGGCAACCCCTCGCCCGGCACCCCTAATACATTACCCACACGCCCACGCACCTAATTACAATTTGATTTAATTTTCCCGCCCATCACCTACACACCGCCTCTCGGCAAAATATTATTTTTATTGCTTCTCATCGGAGGCAGCCGGGTCGACATTTTTTTATAACATGAAAAACAAAAAATATCCACCCTTACTCTCATCATCTGATTTCACTATCCAAGACTTTAAAATTAGACGAAATATGTTATTGGTGAAACAAGACTTCATTTGAGGCGCTCCGGGTACGAAGGGCGAACTCGACATCGGACAAATTTTTTTAACTTCCTTAAAGAAATTATTGTGATACCCTCGACGTCGGGTTTTTGGGGAAGGGACTTCCAGTTTTTTTTCATTTTCAGATTCTAGACCTCTTGGTGAATACACCCAAATAATTTTTATGTTGAGTTCGCCATTTTTTCCTTTTTAAATACGTAAAAACCGAAACTTAAAATGCGAATATCTCGAAACTACGTTTTGTCGAGTTCGCCCTTCGTACCCGGAGCGCCTCATTTTTCTTGATTTATGCGATTATGGGGATAGTTGTCTTTGGGGAGCAGCAAAAATATCCACGCAACAATATCGTTTTTTTTAAAATCAAGCTAATATTTTTCACCGTTGTCCAAAAAAGAAAAAAATAGCTGAAAGGCAGAAGTCAAGTATGGACGTGAAGAGCCTGCGGGAGAGATCCCGTCTAATAAGAGCTTCAATTTTCATATCTTCTGAAGAAAATCACTTATAACATGCCAAAATTTTAGATTGATTCCCTGCGTAATTGAAACATTATTTAGTGAATTTCACTTCTTTTCCCCACAAAATTATTTGTTTGAACTCAGCCAGGAATTCTCGGTAAAGGACATCGGTGACCGTGTCTTTAGGTGGTTTCGGCGATTAAATCGAATGTTTTACAGTATGATGATGGTGAGTGACTTTAACTGGTAGCTGAAGAGTCGCTTATGTAGACAAACCGAGCCTCGTCTACTCCCCCCCACAATCACCCTAATCACTTCACCGTCCAATTACTTCATTGATATTAAATTTTATGGCACGTGTCTAAATGATAATGAGTCTACGCTTTATTAACTTTTTCGAAAAGAAGCTATTGCATACCCTCCAAACAAGTAGGGGTCAGAACCCATTAAAAAAAGACGATCCGAAGAAAAAGGAAGACAAACGAGAAAGGCAGTGTCTTCTTCCAGTCTTATCTAGCTTTTTTCAAAATGTTTTGTCGTGAAAAAAATTGCGATTGAATGCCCAAAATCTAAAGGAAAAATGAAGGGAAAAAAGGGCATTATTCTCTATATCGGGGAGCGTGTGTTCCTGGTATAATTAGTTCCAGGTGATTTCGATTGAATAGGGACTGGGCTGAGAAATGTACGTTATAGTCTAGGAATTAGGGTTGATTGATGAGTGAAGTGGTGGTCCGAGGTGTGGTAGGTTCTATGGTTATGGGACCCCCCTGTGACAATCATATAGGAACATAGCCACTTGTACCCTCGCCCTTTGTCAGCTACCTTCACGAGTGCACTTGAACCCGCATATATTAATATAGCCATTTGGCCGGCTCCTCGTACTCACCAACCCCTTCTATTGTTCTTTCTTCGTCCTCCCCCTCCTCACCCTCCCTTCCTTACCCCCCACACACCCTCCGTAATATAAAATAAAACGTTCTTCCGTCTCCTTTTCTTTCCACAGCCAACCCAATCTTTTTTGCCGCTAAGAAATAGACCTTTTGAACACTTCCATCTTTGAAACTTTTTAATCCCTTTTCTGTTTACCAATTCCTCCTACAGTCGGCTGTCCAATTTTAATATCAGCAATGAAAATTGGAACAGAGCATTTTTCAGTCGACTGTATCTCGGCTTCCATTTTACGCCGCTATTTGAAATTGTATACAGGGGTATCCGGAAACACATGGCAAGCGTCTGGGAGAGCGTTAAAAAGTGGTTTTACGAAAAAAAGTTAAATGTAAACCCCTTAATTTAAATCAAAGAATTTGATGGTGTAGTTTAAAATCCGCCTGGATACAGGGTGTCCCAGACACAACCTAACTTCGTTATTTCAATGAGAACCCCTATTTTTATTTCAGATTCGTAATCTACGCAAAATTTCAAGTAGATTTGAGTACCATATGACGATTTTGGACAACTTTTAAAAATGTCAAAATTTAGCGTTTTTTGCTCTAAATCCGTTAAAATTGACCTAGGAGACTCGTTTTTTTTAATTCCACTTATTTTTTTCCGAAGAATCCAACTGTCTCAAATTTGAGCATCTTCGCATTCTGCATCACGAGATTTCGTCGCTAATGGCCTTTTTCAAGTTTAACTCCAAATTCCATACTTCAAAAATGGAAATTAGCGATTTGTTGACGGAATTTTAATTTTTGATGCATAAACAAAAGACGCTGTAGCTTTTCAAAATTTGTGGTCCGAAAAAAAATTCCTTTCAACAAGTGCTAATTTTCATTTCTGAACTAAAAATTTGGGTTCTATTGAAATTGGGTTCCTTGAAATAACGAAGTTAGGTTGTGTCTGGGACACCCTGTATATCCAGGCGGATTTTAAACTACACCATCAAATTCTTTGATTTAAATTAAGGGGGGTTTACATTTAACTTTTTTTCGTAAAACCACTTTTTAACGCTCTCCCAGACGCTTGCCATGTGTTTCCGGACACCCTGTAGATCTTCTCCAATGGGAAGCCTTCTAGTTCTCACATAATCCGGTGGTGTGTTGCCCTTGTTTATATAAAAGGAATCAGGTAAACATTTGAGGTAAATATAACTAAATAAACCATTTAATTTTTATTAATCAACGTTGCATTACATACACATAGTATTTACAACAGGCACTAATAAAATTTATGGTTACAAAAGGCAGAATATAACACTACAGTGATGTATTTTTTCCAATATAGCAAAGGGAATAAATTATACATTAATTATCTAAATTCTATCCATTTTCAAACGCCGAAAAATTTATTTTAAAAAAATAGGAAAACCTTCATAAAATTGTTAATTACGTCAGTAATCAGGTAATAAAAAAAACTCACACAACAGATTCTCCGGGGCCCGGATTAAAATAAATTTTCTTCGCTGAATGGAGATCGGGCGTGGGCAAAGGGATGAGTACCCCTCAACCCCTCAATTTGAATAAAATGATTTTATGAATAGAATATAGGTAGTAAAAAAAACACAATGAGGCTACCTGGCTACCTACAAATGTGAACATACATATAATAAAGGAATGGATATTAAAATTAAATAAGCTCATCTAAATTCATTTTTTAAGCTCATTAAATAAAATTCATCTACTATATCGAATTTTAAAATTCATCAGTACGTCCAAATGATAATTTTTTTAAAATCTTAGTAGCCATGAAAGTTAAAAATGAGATATACTTAATGACAATGATTCTTCCAATTGGGTAAAAGAACTCCCAGAATTTTGTGTGTAATAAACTCTTATGTGAAGTTCTTTTTTTTCGACGAACGGTTTCTAAAGGGAATTTTGTGAATGAAGCTTCATTTTACCGACCGGTAGCGTGGTTTTGTATTTAAAAATAACTGCGGGTCGTTTGCCAAAAAAGCGCGTACTTTTTCCAAAATTTTCTTTCTAATTCGGATGATTCAAAGGATTAAAAAAATTCAGTTCTGAAAAACGTCCCTTTACCCCTTTCTTCTTCAAAATTCTTCGACCCTTTTTATAAACAACCCACACCGTGAAAAAAAAAAGTTAATCCTCGAAAGCGAACTTCCCACCCATTCTCTGAAGCGCGATAATCGTATTAACAATTTTGTTCCATCGTTTCCTGATGACATATCGCTTCAACTTGATTTTGCTGAGGGCCGTCTCGCTCGCTTCATCACAAAGCCAAGGGTGATCCATAGCTCCTTTTGCCGTCATCCTTATGCTGGAATTATACATTTTTTTTAAATTAATCAGTACATAAATAAAAACCTAGGAGGACCCAATTCTAATTTTGTGCATTATTTTGAATAGTGAAAAAAAAATTATTTATTATAAAAACATGATTTTCGTTGGGACTAGGGGACCTATGTTAGTTTCACATTTTACCGTTAGATATCGCTAAAAGTTCTACTCTTTCGCTTCCCCTAATAAACCAGTACAATAGTAGACAAGAAAAAGCGTCTGTTTTGCTTCTGGCGGGCTTCTGGGTATTTTTATCTTAAATCGGATGGATATTAAGATACTAGTTTTAACTTTTCAAAATCCAAAACACATCGCCCTGAAAATTATCGCAATGTCTAAAAAAAAACTGAGAATAAAAAATTGACAACTTACTACCGAGCATAAGAAGAGGAAGAAAGCGACAAAATTCTACTGAATGAAAAGAACAAGACACTATTTGGATTTTTAACTATTTATTTACAGTGTTTCCAAAATGTGGAGTAGCTTTTTATAACGAGAAATCCTACAAGCAAGATTATCGTTTGAGATACGCGTTTTTTTTAAATAATAAAAGAATTACATTAACCAATAGTGCACTTCCCACACTATTGGTTATTAGGGAGAATAGGGAAGTCTTTTACTGCTGTAGGAAATGGTCAGGAATTTTAAATACAGAAAAGAAAGAAAGGTTTTTTTAAATAGAATTTTTATTAACAATAATAACTCAAACAGTTGGTAATTTTAAATTAGGTATTTTATAATTCCTTCTATTTTTTTTACAATAAATAAATATAATTGAGTATTTTTTGAACAAATAAAAATTTGTCTCGTTAAATTTGATTAACACAGCCAATTTAAAATTTGAATACCTAAAGTTCTCAGATTTTTTGATGAATTAAGAATCGACCAAAAAATGTTTAGGTATACAAATGTTTTTTGAAAATGAACAAAAATTACTAATTCAAATAATAATTACACAAATATGCTTTTCTTTATTATAATTTTAATTAACTAGGTAAACTTTGAGTAAATTTTTAAAACGCCAATAGATTACTAAACATATTTTTTTCTATCCATAAGTTTTTTGAATGGAAATGAACAAACATCATGTATGTTGACATACTTTCTTCTAAGTTTTAGTGCTTGCAAATTTTTTTTTAAAAAAATGTTTCTAAGAATTTTGGAAGTTTTTCAATAATTAAACTATCTAAATCTGGTTTAAAAAAATTAATACTGTCTTTCAGTATTACCAACACCAAAATTTTTTATTTTCTAAATTGGTTTTCAGCGAAAAGTAATCTAAGCCCATATTGGGTTTTATGAGTTAAAATTTAAAAACTCTTCGGCATTGGTAATAAATTTTTTTATATCTTACATGTGTTTAATAATTTAAAGAGCGATTTTATGTTTTAGAGTTGGCGTTAATGCAGGAGGCTTTATTAGTTGAGGATTCAGATAAGAAGGAATTTTCTTTTTTCTCGGAGGATACAATTTTCAGGACCGTCTCTTGATAGGAATTTTGAAAGTTTTGAGACTCGCTTTTTATTTCGTAAGTTGAAGGGTTTGGGGTCGATCGGCTATCGTCGACGAACAACGGGCGGTTCAAATAAAACTCCCTGCCCCCTTCGTTTGGTGGCGAACCGATCGGAACGTCGCGATTTATCATCGAAAACTTCATTTTCGGCCTTCGACTAGTGTTAGAGGCGATGTTTTTGGACAGGAGCGAAGTTAACGGGTTTTGAGAGGATTGTGAGGGTTGATCTTTGTTTTCGTCGGTTTGTTTCGATATTTCCATAAGTCGCGCGGAAAGTTGGTTGATCTGATTGCACCAGCTGCTAGATTCCTCTCGGCTCTCGTGAACTTCCGAAGAAGAGAATGAGTTCGATTTCGTGCTTAGGCTTTTCGTTTCGCTAAACCAAGGCGGGATGGATTTCAAATGTTGCTTGAAAAGAACCGACTCCGCATCAGATTCTTTAGTCTCGAATTTCGATTCTTTCCTAATCTTTTGTTTTTTAATCTCAGATTCGTCGAACGATTTATTATATTTATTGAGCTCGAATGGCTTGAAAAACTCGACTTGGACGAGCTTTCTTCGTATGAGTGACCAAGAGTGATTCCCAAAATTTTCGGATGAGGGTTTTGATTAAGAGTTCCTAAAGTAGTTCGATCAGGCGACTTGGACGGCTGCGTGTCTTTTCTTAAATCTGCTCTTCGAACAAACCCAAGTTTAACTTCTGAGCCAAATTCGGGCCCAGAGAGCTTTGCAAAATTTCCGTTATGCTATTCCTCTTCATTCCTTCGCCCGTCTTTTCCATTTTCTCGCTCTCGTCGGCTACTTTGTTTAGTAAGCTCAGCGGTGTCGGAATCGAGGCTCGTGTAGTTTCTAAAAGGCTTAACGGCGTCGGAATATTACTTGGGAAGTCTTGAGCCGGTTTCTCACTTTTTGCGATCGGGTTTGGAATCTTTTTGAAACTTTCGTGAACTTTAGGAGGAGGCATTTCAACAATCATATTCGCTAACGATTCATTTAATTTAGGAATTAAGATATCCATATTTTGTCTTCTTTTTATTATCGATTCTTTTGTTGATGCAGTTTCGATTGTTTCAAAACTCTTTGAAATGGTATCTTTTTTGGTTCCTGATTCCTCCTTTGATTGGCCCACTAACTTTTCGCTTTCCTTCATCACCTTTTGAGCAGTTTGAAGCAAATGTTCGCTTTCTAGTTTAGTCAGTCTATCTTGGAGGTTGCTCAGCCTCCTTTCGATATCGGGCATTTCGAATTTTTCAGTTTTGACTTGAGTCTCTTCAGTCCTTCGTATATCGACAACGACTTCTTTTCGACACAACTTGAGTTCATAACAGTCTGAGTTTTCATCGCTGTACTTTCACCAGTACTCGAACTGTCGAAGGAAGCTTCTCAATAGACGTATTTTTGGTTACATTTTCAACAGATGTGTTTTTAGTCAAATTTCCGACAGGAATAGAGGTTTTAACTACGTTTCTACAGGAGTTGTGTTTTTAATCAAATTTTCAGCCGGAATTGCGGTTTTAACCACGTTTTCAACAGGAGTATTGTTTTTAATCAAATTTTCAGCAGGAATTGCGGTTTTAACACGTTTTCAACAGGATTGTGTTTTAATCAAATTTTCAACAGGAATTGCGGTTTTAACTACGTTTTCAACAGGAGTTGTGTTTTTAATCAAATTTTCAACAGGAATTGTGGTTTTAACAACGTTTTCAACGGAATTGTGGTTTTAACTACGTTTTCAACAGGAGTTGTTTTTTAATCAAATTTTCAGCAGGAATTGTGGTTTTAACTACGTTTTCAACAGGAGTTGTATTTTTAATCAAATTTTCAGCAGGAATTGTGTTTTAACTACGTTTTCAACAGGAGTTGTATTTTTAAGCAAATTTTCAACAGGAATAGTGGTTTTAACTACGTTTTCAACAGGAGTTGTGTTCATAATCAAATTTTCGACGGGAGTACTGTTTTTAACGAAATTCTCAACAGGGATCGTGTTTTTATTCGAATTTTCAACAGTTGTGCTTGCAGTCGAAGTTTCAACTGGTATTTTGCTTTCAATCGATTGTCAACGGTTGTTGTGTCTTTATTTTCGACAGACGTGTTGTTAATTGAATTCTCGATAGGCGTGTTTTTAAATGGAGTAGAAATTTCGCCAGTCGCTAGTGTTTGGTCGGATTTAATTTGAGCTATTATCGGCTCGCATATTTGGGCATTGATAGGAACCAGAGATGCGAGTGTGTCCGGAAGAGGGGACTCTCTTTTAAGACTCGGCGTTTCCGTTTTAACCGTGGGCTGGTTCAATTCGAGTTGAGCCATTTTTTCAGGTTGACCGATCGATGGGATTTCATCGTTCTTGGTTGATAAGGTCGAGTTCAACGAATTGAGTAGACCTGTAGACGTCTCGGAGGAAACGTTGAGGGGCTCGGGCCTCGGCGGCTTGACGGCAGTCGGAATTTCCTCGATTATCTCAACGTTTTTCCCTCCGTTCAGAAAGTGCTTCTTTTCTCCGGCGAACTGCTTTTCGCTATCCGCCAATATTTGAATGGCGTTAAGCATCGATTTACGGTTCGAGAGCTTATTATTCATATTGCTTTCAATATTGCTAGCGGTTTCCATATAACTTTTAAGGTTGTCCTTCGAAGTTTCCAGCGACGGTGGAGGAGGCGGAATTTTACGATAAAGCCACGGATGGTTAAGCGCCTCTTCCGCTGTGAGACGTTTCCTGAAAATAAAATCGAACATTTAAAAAGCTGGAAATTCAAATAATATTTTCTTTAAACCAAAAAGAGATAATTTTAAAAAATAGAAATAAAATATGCTGAGAATAATATAAAAGTGAGGTTTCAAAGTGATTATGATGCATGACAAAGTTAGGATCAATATTAGATAAACTCTGTTAGATAATTTACCATACCAAATTAGTTCCTCAAGGTATTTTACAATAACGATAAGAGAAAAAAATTTAACAATGGCAAACGTCATATAAGGTACTAAATTCAACAAGGAAGTTGAATAAATTGAAAAATAACTCTGAGGCAAGTAGTGATATTACATTTTGTGTGTGTAGAGAAAGGTAAAATGAAACATAAAAACAAAGATATTTTTAAAACTAAAATAATTTCACGATTCCGGACGATTTGATACTTGAAATGCCTCTGAAAATAATGCACCATTCAGTGGAAAATGCTAAAAACTCTTTAGAGGTAAAAGTTATACGAAATCAAAAAATGTTTAAAAGAATTTAATATCCCCAATAAAAGGTTATTCTTTATTTATAATTTTTAGAAATACGGGATTTTTTTTTTTTTTTTTTGACAATGGGGAGTGGGAATGTCAGAATTAACTTGACAGACACAGACAGAATAGTCAAATTAACTTGAAGTTAACGGCTCCGTGGCTGGAAGGTTCAGTCTTGGACTTCCACCATTGGAGACCGGGGTTCGATCCCGGGTTGGGTGTAGGGATTTTTGTTTGGAAGTTAAATTCCAAATAAAATTTCTTCCACAAAATCCGCGATAAATTGGTCTGGCCACTCCTCTGGAGTTGGCCCTGATAGGGCGCCACGGAATATGGCGAGAGCCCCGCCTGGGTCCTCCCCCCTCCCTTAAACGGCCTATGGGCTATTCCAGAAAAGAAGAAATGGATTAACCGATGAGGAAGAAGGCCTCTTGCTCATCGGTTAAATCCCATTCTTCTTTCTTTAAAAAAAAAAAAAAAAAAAAAAAAAAAAAAAAAAAAAAAAAAAAAAAAAAAAACTTGAAGTTTGAATCTGAAGTAAATAAGGGCGACCCGGCCGGAACCACAAAGTTGAGATCGGTAAAGATCAATATTCGATTGGCCCTCCGGGGTCTGGAAGACCCTTCCCCAAAAACCCGACGTGGAGGGTATCACAATAACTTCTTTACGGAATTTAAAAGTAGGGCTTCTTCTAAAATAACGAAGATAATGTGGCTCAGTTTTTTTTTTTACCGATTTGTGTATAGGACCAATATTCCCACGAGGGACGCGCAACAGTGTAGCCAACACAATTTTTTAATTTTTTTCATGTCTGATTTTTCAGTAACGCACAGCCAGTTCCTATTTATCCATTAAAATTAATTTTGAATAATTTAAAACTTTGCTTGTCGTTTACCTCCCATGGGCCGTTTCTACCCAGTTTTGATTTTGTAATCTGTTAAATTACATCCGATAGGTGAGAGTAAAGTGAACCTTTAATTGAGGCGCTCCGGGTACGAAGGGCGAACTCAACAAAACGTAGTGTCGAGATATTCGCATTTTAAAGTTTCGGCTTTTACGTATTTCAAGGGGAAAAAATGGCGAATCAACATAAAAATTATGGGTGTATTCACCAAGAGGTCTAGAATCTGAAAATGAAAAAAAAACTGGAAGACCCTTCCCCAAAAACCCGACGTCGAGGGTATCACAATAATTTCTTTAAGGAAGTTAAAAAAAATTGTCCGATGTTGAGTTCGCCCTTCGTACCCGAGCGCCTCAATTAACTTAAAAGATCTTGATTCTAAATTCTCCAAAGTTTTATTATTCAACTCGCGAGATGAAAGCTACTGAAGTGTCCAACGCCGAAGATCCCAATTCACTAGGCGCATCTCCGATTTAGGTAGCTGAGACGATGTTTTGATGATTAATAAATCATCTTCATTTGAGAGAAGCCTGGCGTGGCTGAAGTTTGCTGAGATACCCTCCCCTCCATCAAAGTGGAAAAACTTCTCTATAGTTCCAACCTACGAACATCTTACATCGAAGATCTCGACTAGCTGGGTTCAATGGATCTTAAAATCGTATCGAAGTTTCGAAACCCCAATTTTTCATTATACTATACATACAGGGTGTGTCAGCCAGCCGTTTATGCAACCTAATTTTTTTTTTGACCAGCAATTGAGGCGCTCCGGGTACGAAGGGCGAACTCGACATCGGACAAATTTTTTTTTTTTTCATTTTCAGATTCTAGACCTTTTGAAGAATACACCCAAGTAATTTTTATATTGAGTTTGCCCTTTTTTCCCCTTTAAAATACGTAAAAACCGATATGCGGCAAAGCTCTAACTGCGATATCCGAGCGGGTACGAAGGGCGAACTCGTATCCTAGTCCACTACCCCACTCCTTTTCCGGGAGCCCACTCCTCTTGGAACAGCTCACCGCCACGAAATAAAAATATATTATACATTTTGTGAATTAATAATCGTAAAAAATTCGAAAATTTTTAAAAAACCCTTTCCTCTATGATTCTATAAAATCTAAAATCTCGCCACGAAAATTCCAGAGAGTGACTTTTCTGTCGAGTTCGCCCTTAACAGAAAACTTTAAAATGCGAATATCTCGAAACTACGTTTTGTCGAGTTCGCCCTTCGTACCCGGAGCGCCTCAATTTACTCTAAAATTTTTGACCTGACGAAAAAGTAAAACTCCCAAGGTCAACAATTTGGAGATAAACGGCTAGTAACACTTTAGCTGCCACACCGTGCATAAAAAAAGGGCTGTTCTATGCAGTCTCTTCTTCTGTTTTTCAGGAAAAAAAAACAATCTTCATCAATTTGAACCTTACATATAAAATAATACTAAAAAATGACGAAAGATTTTACTAAACACAAGGTTATGAAAAAAAAATAAAGAAGCAGTTGTTCATAATACAACGTTGGCCCAAGCCATACAATGAATGCACACGTAACAAACAATGAAAAAAAGAACAAGTAAAAAAGGAATACAAACAAGTTGACCAACTGAAAATAAAACGTATCACTTAAAATCAAAATCAATTCTTAATTTTGACCTAAGGCAAAAATAAGGCCTAACAGCATTAGAAACAAAAAGTAGTTAGACACCAAACCTATCAGAAACAATATTTTAGTTTAAAAAAACGTTATTTGGAAATAGTCAGATGCTTAAGTTACATTATCAACTTACTTTTTCATGTTACTTACCACGTATAATAATTAAGACTCTGAATGAGACAGTTTCGTCTTGGGTCTCAACTAAATATTGATTGATGAAGCATGAACATTTAAAAACAAGTATCACATTATTTTTTGTCGGGGGATCTAATTTCGTCCACCCTTTTTCTACCATTAAACTATAATAATGAATATAAAATTATTAACACTTTATACAAATAAACATGCACTAATTTTACTTACAATAATAAAATTAAAAACAAAAGTTAATCACCCAGTATGGCCAACCAAGTTGTTTAAGTAAAACATTAATTAGTAACAATACATAGAGAAATGCTTAAACAAAGTGTAAATAATAAAATAGTTAAAAAATGGATGAAAAATTCTCATTTAATTAGAACGCCTTATAAAAAAGAATATTTACAAAGGAATAAATAAAATGAGTTCTATGACCTAAGCTTTTAACTCGCTTTTTTTTTAAGTTGATGTTTTAAATTGATTGATTACTTTGACGGAAAAATAAAATTTGAAAATCAAAAATCATTTTTAATTTTTTCCTAATTCAATTATAATGTGGGGACTTTGAGAAAATAAAATTGGAGGGCTTTCAGAGATTGTAACTAAAGTACGAGTTTGTTGAACAGTGCTACCAACATTAAAAAAGAAGCGAGCAAAAAAGTAATACCCAGTATTTCAAATATTTAATCAATAATTACATCAACCAACTAAACTCGTGTTAATCACCTTCTCTTAAAATAAGCTTACAAAAAAAAACCTTTGATTTCACCTAAAAAGTGCACTTTTCACACGTTTCCCGAAAGAGAATAAAATTTCGTTTTGGTAATGTAAATTCATTCTAACAGAGAGACTTTTTTAATTAATTGACCTCTTGAAAATTTTCAACGCTAATAAATATTGCCTAATCGATCCTGTTTTAGCTGATTAAGTGGGGGACGTAATTCGGATTTAAAATTAAAATTTTTATTTCAGTGTACTCACTCTTTGTTTTTGACGAGGAGTTTGCTGATGAAATCTTTCGCTTGAGATGAAATATCGTCGAAGGCGTCGTCGTCGAAATCGTATTTGCCCAGAGTAACGTTTGACATTGTTTCGATATCGCTCTCTCCCATAAAAGGTGACAAACCGGAGAGTCTATAAAGAAATCAATCGATTTTGTCTTATTATTCTACTTACAAAACGTAACAGATGACCCCGACCGACCACATATCGGTAGCGCACGAGATTTGATCGAAGTTGACCACTTCAGGAGCGACGAATTCCGGAGTCCCGAAAAGCACTTGGAGCTTCTTGTCTGGATCGAACTTCCTCGCTAGCCCAAAGTCGATGATTTTGATCCGGTTCCGGTTTTAGTGAGGCAAAGAATGTTCTCCGGCTAAAAAATTGCGAAAAAAAAAATTTAAAATTTTATAATCTCTTTGTCGGCCCATCACCTTCAAATCCAAATGTATAATATTATTACTGTGAATAAAATCGACTCCCTCGCATATTTGCCTCATGAAAACCGTACACGCTTTTTCTGTCAAGACGAAGTCGTCGTCGATTACTCTCTCAAAAAGTTCGCCTCCTTCTATCCTGAAAAATCAAACGTTGGACATTAAAAAATGATGTTTTCGCCGAGTCCGCCCAAATGCTCCTTCATAACTTAAAAGTAAACTTACATTTCGAGGACTACACACATCGTGCTATCATTTTCAAAAGCGTCGTACAATTGATCAGTCTTGGATGCCGTAGATTCTTCATGATTTCTACTTCTCTCTCTACATTTTTTCTATCTTGTCTTTTAGCGATGCTCACGAATTTGGCTGCGAGGACCAGTTTCGTTTCTTTGTCTTTACATTTGTAAACGATACCGAATTTCCCCCTGAAAAAAAATTCCTCATATAACAAAATGCACGAGTATACACGTATACAGGGTGTCCGGAAACACATGGCAAGCGTCTGGGAGAGCGTTAAAAAGTGGTTTTACGAAAAAAAGTTAAATGTAAACCCCCCTTAATTTAAATCAAAGAATTTGATGGTGTAGTTTAAAATCCGCCTGGATATACAGGGTGTCCCAGACACAACCTAACTTCGTTATTTCAAATGAGAACCCCTAGATTCGTAATCTACGCAAAATTTCAAGTAGATTTGAGTACTCATATGACAATTTTGGACAACTTTTAAAAAATGTCAAAAATTTAGCGTTTTTTGCGCTAAAATCCGTTAAAATTGACCTAGGAGACTCGTTTTTTTTTTAATTCCACTTATTTTTTCCCGAAGAATCCAACTGTCTCAAATTTGAGCATCTTCGCATTCAGCATCACGAGATTTCGTCGCTAATGGCCTTTTTTCAAGTTTAACTCCAAATTCCATACTTCAAAAATGGAAATTAGCGATTTGTTGACGGAATTTTAATTTTTGATGCATAAACACAAAAGACGCTGTAGCTCTTTCAAAATTTGTGGTCCGAAAGAAAAATTCCTTTCAACAAGTGCTAATTTCATTTCTGAACTAAAAATTTGGGTTCTAACTTGAAAAAAGGCCATTAGCGACGAAATCTCGTGATGCAGAATGCGAAGATGCTCAAATTTGAGACAGTTGGATTCTTCGGGAAAAAATAAGTGGAATTAAAAAAAAACGAGTCTCCTAGGTCAATTTTAACGGATTTTAGCGCAAAAAACGCTAAATTTTGACATTTTTTAAAAGTTGTCCAAAATTGTTATGAGTACTCAAATCTACTTGAAATTTTGCGTAGATTACGAATCAAAAAAAAAATAGGGGTTCTCATTTGAAATAACGAAGTTAGGTTGTGTCTGGGACACCCTGTATATCCAGGCGGATTTTAAACTACACCATCAAATTCTTTGATTAAATTAAGGGGGGTTTACATTTAACTTTTTTCGTAAAACCACTTTTTAACGCTCTCCCAGACGCTTGCCATGTGTTCCGGACACCCTGTATAATAGATAATTAAAATATAGATTGCTAGTTTAAATGGAATAAAGTGACAAGGCCTCTCGTTCTGCCAAGGTGTTCGTGATATTTTAAACAAACGTTGGCATCTCTTATTCTTTAATTGATCAATCAAGATGCATTTACTAATAATAAATATTAAACAATTATCAAGTAAACATATGGAAACTAAGGCGATTGAGTCCATCGTATGGATTATAAAAAATTAAATTTTAACTTGGGCGTTAATGTTTATTCTTTCTTTAAACCGGATTTTAGAGCGAAGCGGATTCCAGACCAGATTTTCCATCGTTTTCTTTTTCTCTCTCTTTCTCTTCGGAGTGTTTACAAATGCGGGAACCCGAGAAAAAGTAGGTAAAGGGCAACCCGTATTTATTTCTAGTCGGGTTAGATACCGACCCCGGGGACGTTAAGGAATTCCTGGCCCCCTCTCCAGCATCCCCTTCTTTAAAGAAGATTTATTAATAAAACTTTTTTTAATTACAAGCCCCATAAATTAGCTAATAAGTTTAGAAAGTAACAACTGAAAACTCTGATTTCTGCAAATAAAACTGGCCGAAAAGGTGACAAATCCAAGAAAGGAAACTTCAAATACACACCTTTTATTTTAACAATTCAATTTTTAACTTGCTCAAAGAGAAGTTATTATATGAGGCGCTCCGGGTACGAAGGGCGAACTCGACATCGGACAATTTTTTTTAACTTCCTTAAAGAAGTTTATTGTGATACCCTCGACGTCGGGTTTTGGGGAAGGGTCCTCCAGTTTTTTCATTTTCAGATTCTAGACCTCTTGGTGAATACACCCATATAATTTTTATGTGAGTCGCCATTTTTCCCCTTTAAATACGTAAAAACCGAAACTTTAAAATGCGAATATCTCGAAACTACGTTTTGTCGAGTTCGCCCTTCGTACCCGGAGCGCCTCATATAAATCGTACTGGAATAACCTGTAGAGATGGTTTGTGGCCACCCTTCAGAATATGTGAGAGCGCTCAAAAGAGAAGTACGCTTCATGTACGTTTTTAAAAGGTAGATTTTTTGATGCTTCAACGCTCATCTCAATGAGGTGTGTGCAAGGCCAATTCAATCAGCTGGATGCAATAGTCTTGGTTTGGTCTTCAGGGATGTGCCTTTTAATCCTAGCTAGCCTAAGGCATTTGTTTATTAGAAGATCGAAACAACATTTTGTTTTGATAAACAATACAAAACAAATAGTTTTATTACTATTTAGCATCTCGTTGCATCAACATTCCCTAGAAGTCATAGACCTCGTTAAACTTTTTCGCGACATGTGACAAATCGGTCGCTGTTTTATCGCGAGATGCTTGACTTGGTTCCAAAATTAGCTCTTAGCGCAGTTCGTAAGATCTACTAAACGTTTTGAATTATGAAGTTCTTAAATGGCCTAATGATATCTAGGTTTTCAATTGAGGCGCTCCGGGTACGAAGGGCGAACTCGACATCGGACAAATTTTTTAACTTCCTTAAAGAAGGTATTGTGATACCTCGACTCGGGTTTTGGGGAAGGGTCCTCCAGTTTTTTTTCATTTTCAGATTCTAGACCTCTTGGTGAATACACCATATAATTTTTATGTTGAGTTCGCCATTTTTTCCCCTTTAAATACGTAAAAACCGAAACTTTAAAATACGAATATCTCGAAACTACGTTTTGTCGAGTTCGCCCTTCGTACCCGGAGGCCTCAATTAAATCATAAGATTGTTGTCTTTGAGTTGAGATTCTACCGTTATGAAC
>JACGAQ010002411.1:0-41648 GCA_014119065.1 Orius insidiosus
TTTTATTTTAATCATTTTCCGATATTAATATCGGTTTGTCTCATAACCAAAGCTCAAACTGGAAAAACGCCAGTAGGGATTGACTGAGATAACCTTTTATCTATAACCTCCTTTATGAAATGTCGAACAAATACGTCATTGATCAGGATTACCAACATGTTAATAAACCATTTAATATCTCTCACCTCCTTTTTAATCTTTCAAATACGTCATAGATCAGGGTTGCCAATTTGGGATAAACTTTAAATATCTGTAACCTTTTATTTTAATCATTTTTCCGATATTAATATCGGTTTGTCTCATAACCAAACTCAAACTGGAAAAACGCCAGTAGGGATTGACTGAGATAACCTTTTATCTATAACCTCCTTTATGAAATGTCGAACAAATACATCAGGATTACCAACATGTTAATAAACCATTTAATATCTCTCATCCTTTTAATCTTTCAAATACGTCATAGATCAGGGTTGCCAATTTGGGATAAACTTTAAATATCTGTAACCTTTTATTTTAATCATTTTTCCGATATTAATATCGGTTTGTCTCATAACCAAAGCTCAAACTGGAAAAACGCCAGTAGGATTGACTGAGATAACCTTTTATCTATAACCTCCTTTATGAAATGTCGAACAAATACGTCATTGATCAGGATTACCAACATGTTAACCATTTAATATCTCTCACCTCCTTTTTAATCTTTCAAATACGTCATAGATCAGGGTTGCCAATTTGGGATAAACTTTAAATATCTGTAACCTTTTATTTTAATCATTTTTCCGATATTAATATCGGTTTGTCTCATAACCAAAGCTCAAACTGGAAAAACGCCAGTAGGATTGACTGAGATAACCTTTTATCTATAACCTCCTTTATGAAATGTCGAACAAATACGTCATTGATCAGGATTACCAACATGTTAATAAACCATTTAATATCTCTCACCTCCTTTTTAATCTTTCAAATACGTCATAGATCAGGGTTGCCAATTTGGGATAAACTTTAAATATCTGTAACCTTTTTTTAATCATTTTTCCGATATTAATATCGGTTTGTCTCATAACCAAAGCTCAAACTGGAAAAACGCCAGTAGGGATTGACTGAGATAACCTTTTATCTATAACCTCCTTTATGAAATCGAACAAATACGTCATTGATCAGGATTACCAACATGTTAATAAACCATTTAATATCTCTCACCTCCTTTTTAATCTTTCAAATACGTCATAGATCAGGGTTCCAATTTGGATAAACTTTAAATATCTGTAACCTTTTATTTTAATCATTTTTCCGATATTAATATCGGTTTGTCTCATAACCAAAGCTCAAACTGGAAAAACGCCAGTAGGGATTGACTGAGATAACCTTTTATCTATAACCTCCTTTATGAAATGTCGAACAAATACGTCATTGATCAGGACCAACATGTTAATAAACCATTTAATATCTCTCACCTCCTTTTTAATCTTTCAAATACGTCATAGATCAGGGTTGCCAATTTGGGATAAACTTTAAATATCTGTAACCTTTTATTTTAATCATTTTTCCGATATTAATATCGGTTTGTCTCATAACCAAAGCTCAAACTGGAAAAACGCAGTAGGGATTGACTGAGATAACCTTTTATCTATAACCTCCTTTATGAAATGTCGAACAAATACGTCATTGATCAGGATTACCAACATGTTAATAAACCATTTAATATCTCTCACCTCCTTTTTAATCTTTCAAATACGTCATAGATCAGGGTTGCCAATTTGGGATAAACTTTAAATATCTGTAACCTTTTATTTTAATCATTTTTCCGATATTAATATCGGTTTGTCTCATAACCAAAGCTCAAACTGGAAAAACGCCAGTAGGGATTGACTGAGATAACCTTTTATCTATAACCTCCTTTATGAAATGTCGAACAAATACGTCATTGATCAGGATTACCAACATGTTAATAAACCATTTAATATCTCTCACCTCCTTTTTAATCTTTCAATACGTCATAGATCAGGGTTGCCAATTTGGGATAAACTTTAAATATCTGTAACCTTTTATTTAATCATTTTTCCGATATTAATATCGGTTTGTCTCATAACCAAGCTCAAACTGGAAAAACGCCAGTAGGGATTGACTGAGTAACCTTTTATCTATAACCTCCTTTATGAAATGTCGAACAAATACGTCATTGATCAGGATTACCAACATTAATAAACCATTTAATATCTCTCACCTCCTTTTTAATCTTTCAAATACGTCATAGATCAGGGTTGCCAATTTGGGATAACTTTAAATATCTGTAACCTTTATTTTAATCATTTTTCCGATATTAATATCGGTTTGTCTCATAACCAAAGCTCAAACTGGAAAAACGCCAGTAGGGATTGACTGAGATAACCTTTTATCTATAACCTCCTTTATGAAATGTCGAACAATACGTCTTGATCAGGATTACCAACATGTTAATAAACCATTTAATATCTCTCACCTCCTTTTTAATCTTTCAAATACGTCATGATCAGGGTTGCCAATTTGGGATAAACTTTAAATATCTGTAACCTTTTATTTTAATCATTTTTCCGATATTAATATCGGTTTGTCTCATAACCAAAGCTCAAACTGGAAAAACGCCAGTAGGGATTGACTGAGATAACCTTTTATCTATAACCTCCTTTATGAAATGTCGAACAATACGTCATTGATCAGGATTACCAACATGTTAATAAACCATTTAATATCTCTCACCTCCTTTTTAATCTTTCAAATACGTCATAGATCAGGGTTGCCAATTTGGGATAAACTTTAAATATCTGTAACCTTTTATTTTAATCATTTTTCCGATATTAATATCGGTTTGTCTCATAACCAAAGCTCAAACTGGAAAAACGCCAGTAGGGATTGACTGAGATAACCTTTTATCTATAACCTCCTTTATGAAATGTCGAACAAATACGTCATTGATCAGGATTACCAACATGTTAATAAACCATTTAATATCTCTCACCTCCTTTTTAATCTTTCAAATACGTCATAGATCAGGGTTGCCAATTTGGGATAAACTTTAAATATCTGTAACCTTTTATTTTAATCATTTTTCCGATATTAATATCGGTTTGTCTCATAACCAAAGCTCAAACTGGAAAAACGCCAGTAGGATTGACTGAGATACCTTTTATCTATAACCTCTTTATGAAAGTCGAACAAATACGTCATTGCAGGTTACCAGTAATAAATATATTTTCATACTTTATATCTAAAAATATCAAATAACCTTAAAAATTAACCAAATTTAGAAAAAAAAAAGTGTTTCTCTCTTTTGAAGCCTGCGCCCCCCTAAGAGGAGGAAAATACTTAACGTCGCGGTTAAGTTTTTTGCCCTTTACTTAATGGACCGGTTAAAATTTTACGGGCGGTTAAGGTTTTACCCTTTACTAAATGGGCCGGTTAAATTTTTGCCCTTTACTTAACGGGCCAGTTTACTTTTTAACGGGCGGTTAAAATTTTTGCCCTTTATTTAACGGCCCAGTTAACTTTTTAACGGGCGGTTAACTTTTTGCCCTTTACTTAACGGATTGGTTAAATTTTCAACGGGCGGTTAAGGTACCCTTTACTAAATGGGCCGGATAAATTTTGCCCCTTACTTAACGGGCCAGTTAACTTTTTAACGGGCGGTTAACTCTTTGCCCTTACTTAACGAGCTCGTTAAATTTTTTAACGGGCGGTTAACTTTTTGCCCTTTACTTAACGGGCCGGTTAACTTTTTGCCCTTTACTTAACGGGCCGGTTAACTTTTTGCCCTTTACTTAACGGGCGATTAAATTTTTTAACGGGCGCTTAAGTTTTTTACTAACCTTTTACTAAACTTTTTAACGGGCGGTTAAATTTTGCCCTTTACTTAACGGCTCAGTTAACTTTTGAACGGGCGGTTAACTTTTTGCCCTTTACATAATGGGCTGGTTAAATTTTTTAACGGGTGGTTAACTTTTTGCCCTTTACTTAACGGGCCGGTTAAATTTTTTAACGGGCGGTTAAGGTTTTACCCTTTACTAAATGGGCCGGTTAAATTTTTGCCCCTTACTTAACGGGCGGTTAACTTTTGCCCTTTACTTAACGAGCCGGTTAACTTTTTGCCCTTTACTTAACGGGCCGGTTAAATTTTTACCTTTTACTTAACGGGCCGGTTAACTTTTTGCCCTTTACTTAACGGGCCGGTTAACTTTTTACCTTTTACTTAACGGGCCGGTTAACTTTTTGCCCTTTACTTAACGGGCCGGTTAACTTTTTGCCCTTTACTTAACGGGCCGATTAAATTTTTTAACGGGCGCTTAAGTTTTTTACTAACCTTTTACTAAACTTTTAACGGGCGGTTAAATTTTTGCCCTTTACTTAACGGGCTGGTTAAATTTTTTAACGGGCGGTTAAGGTTTTACCCTTTACTAAATGGGCCGGTTAAATTTTTGCCCCTTACTTAACGGGCCAGTTAACTTTTTAACGGGCGGTTAACTCTTTGCCCTTTACTTAACGAGCTCGTTAAATTTTTTAACGGGCGGTTAACTTTTTGCCCTTTACTTAACGGGCCGGTTAACTTTTTGCCCTTTACTTAACGGGCCGGTTAACTTTTTGCCCTTTACTTAACGGGCCGATTAAATTTTTTAACGGGCGCTTAAGTTTTTTACTAACCTTTTACTAAACTTTTTAACGGGCGGTTAATTTTTGCCCTTTACTTAACGGCTCAGTTAACTTTTGAACGGGCGGTTAACTTTTTGCCCTTTACATAATGGGCTGGTTAAATTTTTTAACGGGTGGTTAACTTTTTGCCCTTTACTTAACGGGCCGGTTAAATTTTTTAACGGGCGGTTAAGGTTTTACCCTTTACTAAATGGGCCGGTTAAATTTTTGCCCCTTACTTAACGGGCGGTTAACTTTTTGCCCTTTACTTAACGAGCCGGTTAACTTTTTGCCCTTTACTTAACGGGCCGGTTAAATTTTTACCTTTTACTTAACGGGCCGGTTAACTTTTTGCCCTTTACTTAACGGGCCGGTTAACTTTTACCTTTTACTTAACGGGCCGGTTAACTTTTTGCCCTTTACTTAACGGGCCGGTTAACTTTTTGCCCTTTACTTAACGGGCCGATTAAATTTTTAACGGGCGCTTAAGTTTTTTACTAACCTTTACTAAACTTTTTAACGGGCGGTTAAATTTTTGCCCTTTACTTAACGGGCTGGTTAAATTTTTTAACGGGCGGTTAAGGTTTTACCCTTTACTAAATGGGCCGGTTAAATTTTTGCCCCTTACTTAACGGGCGGTTAACTTTTTGCCCTTTACTTAACGGGCCGGTTAAATTTTTACCTTTTACTTAACGGGCCGGTTAACTTTTTGCCCTTTACTTAACGGGCCGGTTAACTTTTTACCTTTTACTTAACGGGCCGGTTAACTTTTTGCCCTTTACTTAACGGGCCGGTTAACTTTTTACCTTTTACTTAACGGGCCGGTTTAATTTTTTAACGGGCGGTTAAGTTTTTGCCCTTTACTTTTCGGGCGGCAATAAAAATGAAATAAAACAAAAAGGACTCATGTTAACGCCTCCATGGCTGGCCATTTAGCCATTTCCCCCCTATCTCCCAAATTAGCATAACGCCCCACAGTAACTTCTCAGCGCCCCCGGGGGGCGGTACCGCTTGAGAATCACTGATCTAGATGAATAAAGTACAATTTTTAACTTTTTTCTGCAGAATCTAGTTATTAAAGAGCTTATAAGCAGCGAGAGACCACATTTGACGTTTGGCCACCTTAAATCGAGGGTGATGAACCTTCTTATAAATTCACTCCAGGTAGAAATGGACGCTCAAAACACTCATTTGCTTCTCGGCGGACTCATAGTTATGGTTCAAGATGCTGCTGCTCAGGAAAAACTATCATCAAATATGAACCATTCAAATATAAGTTACAGCAATGCCTCAGGTAATTTATTTTTGCTTTGTTTCAACCGCAGTTTGAAACTGGTTTCAAACTCCTGGTGCATGCGCAGAACGATTGGACGTCATATTTGACTTCAAATCGTTTGTCCGTCAAAGTTGACAAGCAAATCCTTCTGCGCATGCTCCTGGAATCTCAAACCAGTTTCCAACTCCGGTTGGAACAAAAATATGTAGGTAGAAATTTCGGTAGCTCATTCCGGTTCAGTATGGCTTCCTGGTGGCCTGGCTTGGCGAAGAGATAATAGCTTAGTTCCACCCGCAATTTGATACTACATAGTTTTAAACAGTGTTGGGCGTAATCGTAATCGCAATTACGATTGTAATCGCAAGTTTCTTAATTACGATTACAATTATAATCGTAACCGTTATGATTACAATCATATTTGTATTTTTTTCTGCGATTACGTAATCGTATTTTTTCTGCGATTACAATCGTAATTGTATTTTTTTTCTGCGATTACCATTATAATCCTATTTTTTTCTGCGATTACAATCGTAATTGTATTTTTTCTGCGATTACCATTATAATCGTATTTTTTTCTGCGATAACGGTCGTAATCGCATTTTTTTTCAGCAATTATGGGCGTAATCGTATTTTCTTAATTTAAAAAAAAATTGAATATAATACTTCTTAGTTGAAAATTTTACGCCTTTTCCAATAATACCTCACGATTATAATCGTAATCGTAATCGTAATTAAGAAACTTGCGATCACAATCGTAATCGTGATTATGATTACGTTCAACACTGGTTTTAAACTCCTGGAGCATGCGCAGAAGGATCTGCACGTCAAATTTGACGGCAGATGACTTCAGATTTGACGGAGAAACGATTTGAACGACGTCTAATATGATGTACAAATCCTTTTGCGCATGCTCTGCGGTTGAACAAAGCTATTGTTCCTAAATTTAAAGATTATAATTTTTTTTTTAGATTCAGCAATCAGCCTATTTGTGAAAGCGACATATTTGGTTTGCCATCGTCTCATTTCTTCATGGAAAGGCGATTTGGGAATCTCATTGGCTGCTTTAGAATTACTATGTGGATTAGCAAATTCAGGAATTAAAGATATCGGTTTGTTTTTTTCCTTTATTTATTATTGTCTAATGAATGTTTTTAGAAAATGTTGAATGGGAAAGAGGGATGAAATGGGTATGCGATTATATAATTTATCAATGTTGGCGACCACCTCAGGCTCATAGTAAAGATCTTCATTCTTCAGTTGTCGCCGCATTTACTACGGTTTCCGTTTGGATTATGGCGCAACCTAATTTACTCAAAACCGTCAATGTCTTCACAATGTTTTGGAAGTTGTCGAACTTGGAATCTCAGGATCAAAATCTCAAGTAAATTTTGTTTCTTCTGCATCTTAACCCTTTCGAGACCGCGTCGCCGGATTCTCTGCGCTACTGGCGCAGCACTTTTCCTCTCTCTTTGCCGCTCACTTCCTTTTGACCTTTTGACCGCTCCCAGCGCCCGGCAAAGCACAGAAAGCGACGAGTGATGCGATCATCACATAGTTCATTTCAGTGTTGGGCGTAATCGTAATCGTAATTGCGAATTCTTAATTTTTTTAACGATAACAACCGTAATTGTATTTTTTTCTGCGATTACAACCGTAATTGTATTTTTTCTGCGATTACAACCGTAATTGTATTTTTTTCTGCGATTACAACCGTAATTGTATTTTTTTTCGTAACCGCAATTACGATTACGATTGTAATCGCAAGTTTCTTAATTACGATTACGATTACAATTATAATCGCATTCGTATTTTTTCTGCGATTACGATTGCAATCGCATTTTTTTTTTTGGTCGATTACAACCGTAATCGTATTTTTTTCTGCGAATACAATCGTAATTGTATTTTTTTTCCTAAGATTTCCATTATAATCGTATTTTTTTCTGCGATTACGATTAGCAGAAAAAAATACAATTACGATTGTAATCGCAGAAAAAAATACGATTACGACTGTAATCGCAGGAAAAAAAATACAATTACGACTGTAATCGCAGAAAAATACGATTATAATGGTAATTGCAGAAAAAAATACAATTACGGTTGTAATCGCAGAAAAAAATTCAATTACGGTTGTAATCGCAGAAAAAAATACGATTACGGTTGTTATCGTTAACAAAATGCGATTACAATCGTAATCGTAGAAAAAATACGAATACGATTGTAATTGTAATCGTAATTAAGAAACTTGCGATTAAATAAAATCGTAATCGTAATTGCGATTACGATAACGACCAACACTGGTTCATTTCTTCCCCAACAGATTGCCATTTTTTGCATGTCGCTAGCGCCACAGGAAGCGAAGGTATTTAATTTTTTAGAGAGGCTTCCCGCTGGCGCCACTGAGCAATTAAAATTGCCTGCGGTCTCCAAACGAAAAGCGCGAATGGCAACTATAGTCGCCTGCGATCTCGAAAGGGTTAAACCATGTCATTACAGCTTAAGCCCCCATTTGGGCCCTTCTTTTCAGTGTTGGGTGTAATTGTAATCGCAATTACGATTACAATCGTATTCGAATGTTTTCTGCGATTACGATTGTAATCGCATTTTTTAACGATTAAAACCGTAATCGCATTTTTTAACACTTAAAACCGTAATCGCATTTTTTAACGATTACAACGGTAATCGTATTTTTTAACGATTACAACGGTAATCGTATTTTTTTTCTGCGATTACAATCGTAATTGTATTTTTTTTCTTCGATTACCATTATAATCGCATTTTTTTTTCAGTGATTACGGGCGTAATCGTATTTTCGTTAGCGTTTACGGCTCGTATATGACATCAGGTAATCTCAGTAAAAATGTCATATACGAGCCGTAAACGCTAATGAAAATACGATTACGCCCGTAATCGCTGAAAAAAATGTGATTATCGCAGAAAAAAAATACGATTACGACTGTAATCGCAGAAAAAATACGATTATAATGGTAATCGCCGAAAAAAATACAATTATACATAATGGTAATCACTGAAAAAAAAATACAATTACGATTGTAATCGCAGAAAAAAAATACGATTACAGTTGTAATCGTAAAAAAATGCGATTACAATCGTAATCGCAGAAAAAAAATACGAATGCGATTGTAATCAATCAATTATAACAACAATTATAATGTAATCAAACAATTATAATCGTAATCGGTATTACGGTTACGATTATAATTGTAATCGTAATTAAGAAACTTGCGATTACGTTTACGCCCAACACTGCTTCTTTTGTACAAACAAAAATTTTTTCAGGGTAAAAGGAGGGACGAGCCAATAAAAATGAAAGACGAAAAAGAGCTTAAACCAGTTTCTATGCGAGTTAGAGATGCTGCTGAAGCATTATTGACTACAATACTTGAGAATGTACATTTTTAAAGCTTTAAATTTATAAATATCTAAATTTTTTTTTAATTTCAGGCTGGGCACTTTCCAACATTCTGTGGCCCTGAATCAATATCAAGTAGAGTTGACGAAAACGAACTTTTAAAACACACAAATATAAATGATTCATCATTTAAGTATTTTATTCTTCATAATAGCATAATTTTGGGACTTTTAGATCGTCCGTGGGATACTAATCAAGGTATTTTATTGTTAAGAAAATGGCATTTTTAAAAGTTTATAATAGATCAACCTGTTGTGTATGTGATAATTCGTGGAGGGTTTGGTCGCCACGCGTGGACATTTCAGTTACGTCAGCTACCGCGGTCAAAATCGAACGCTTTCCATGGAAAGAACCAGTCTTTTGGAAGGCCTGTTTTTCTACAATCGAATCCCCAAGTGATAAAAGTTAATCATAAATTTTTCCCTGATAACATCAACCGGATACCTCAATGTGCTGCGTAAGTTTTTGACCCAAAAATAGGGTTTTTACATCTTATTTTAGCGAAAGAAGCATTCCTGAATTAGATGGCGACGTCACGGAAATAAACCGACTTCTATCCGCTCAGAAAGAAATTGAAAAAGAAGTCGCTGCATCCGTAATAAATGAATTAAAAGAATGCCCAGAATCGCACCCGCCCGAAATGTGCGGACAATTTCAAACGACCCGTTTATTCCTATCGCATTTCGGTTTCCTCCATAAATTTGTAAGTAATCTTAAATTGCTGACATTTCCTAATTTTATTTTAGGATGGTGGAAGATGCTCTGTTATCTCTTTAGATTCTAAAAAAGAAGGATTCTTCAAAGATTTGGAAATTCTTGATAAAATGGAACCTCGCACAAGTGACACCTGCCATGTTTTTTATGTCCGAGCAGGCCAATCTCAGTATCAAGATATCTTATCAAACGTTGTAAGTAATAGTTTTGTTCCAACCGCAGTTTGAAACTCCTGGAGCACGTGCAGAAGGATTTGCACGTCAGATTTGACGGACCAACGATATGAGCGACGTCAGATTTGACGTCTAAAACCTCCTGCGCATGCTCAATGAGTTTCAAACTGCGGTTGGAACAAATTATTTTATGATTGTGCTTATCATTTTTGAACTTTTCTTTTAGGAATCACAATCTTTAGTGTCGAGCAACTTTTTATTTGTTCTCAGAACTTTAGGTTGGCCGAAAAGAGTATCTGGATCAAATCAAGGTATTAGTGTTTGTATCATAAATTGTTAATAATATTTTTTTTAAATAGATATGGATGGCGGAAGTGGTGGTGGTTGGTACTCAGGCCATAAGCAAATTCTTTATTGGGCTGACTCCACATCGCAAGTTACATTTCTTGTCCCTACTCTTTTACCTCTTCCAAAAGTTCGACATCATAATTCAGGTAAAATGGGGAGAGTTCTCAAGGTCATGCCATGGTGCCGCGCCAAAAAAATCAAGTTTGATAAACTGAGCTTCTGAGCCAAAAAAATTAAGGGAAAATCTGGTTAAAAGCTTAGAAATGATGAAAATTCCTAAAAATGGGGTCAAAAATTTCTTGGCCAAAAAATCAAAAAACGCGATAAAAATGAAGTGTTGCGGAAAAATGCTACGGACGGCCGGCCGGCACCACAGACAAATTTGGGATCGGTAGAGATCAATTTGTCCCTCTGGGGTCTTTTAAGACCCTTCCCCAAAAACCTGTCGTGGAGGGTATCACAATTACCTTTTTAAGGAAGTTAATTTTGGGAAATTTGGGCTTCTAAACCAAAGTGATGATCAATTTTAACATTTTAACTTCCATATGAATTTATGTGAATTCATAAGTTTTTCATATGAATTCATAAGTTTTTTAAATAAATTTATATGAATTCATAAATTTTTCATATAAATTTATATGAATTCGTAAGTTTTTCATATAAATTTACATTAATTCATAAAATAAGTATATATACATATGAAAAACTTATGAATTCATATAAATTTATATGAAAAACTTATGAATTAATATAAATTTATGTAGGTATATGAAAAACTTATGAATTAATATAAATTTATGTATATGAAAAACTTATGAATTAATATAAATTCACATGAAAAACTTATGAATTAATATAAATTCACATAAAAAACTTATGAATTCATAAAAATTTATATAAAAAACTATGAATTCATAAAAATTTATATAAAAAACTTATGAATTCATATAAATTTATATGAAAACTTATGAATTAATTTAAATTTATGTATATGAAAAACTTATGAATTTATATAAATTCATATAAAAAACTTATGAATTCAAAAAATTTATATAAAAAACTTATAAATTCATAAAAATTTATATAAAAAACTTATGAATTCATATAAATTTATATGAAAAACTTATGAATTCATATAAATTTGTATGAAAAACTTATGAATTCATATAAATTTATATGAAAAACTTATGAATTCATATAAATTTATATGAAAACTTATGAATTCATTTAAATTTATATTAAAAAACTTATGAATTCATATGAAAAACGTATGAATTCTTATGAAAAACGTATGAATTTATAAATTCATATGAAAAACTTATGAATTTATGTTTCATTGAAGTTAATGTGATACCCTCTACGTCGGATTTTTGGGAAAGGGTCTTCCAGACCCCGGAGGGTCAAATCGAATATAGATCTTTACCGATCTCAACTTTGTCTTTGGTGCCGGCTGGCCGTCCGTAGCATTTTTTTCCGGAACACTTTACGGCCACTGTTTTCAACCGATTTTCACCATATTTTGTATAGTCGGTGAACAAATAACTAACGAGAGCGATTTTTGAATTTCGAAAAAATGGCGGAGATATGTCTTTAAAATTTTGAAAAATTCACTGCGGCCGATTCGTTGGTCTGATTTTCACCAAATTTTTACCAATTACTCCTTATATTCTTTTACATTAATTATCATTTTATTAGCGAGAAATTTCATACGTCCACCCGCTACGAGAGGGACCTCCTTTGGGCAAAAATCCCATTATTTCTACCTTGATACTCATAAAAATTTTTGAAAAAAAAAATCCCTCTGTTATACTTCCCCTCCTTTGTACTTCCCCCTCCTATATTTTTACTTCTCTTTAAGAAAGTTTTTGTTGGAAGCTCTTCAAACTAGTACTTTTATTTCAGGATCCGACGAAAATCAAAACGCCAAATAACGACTTATCCTGTTTTTGTCGTCTGGTTGGAGAATATTGAAGATCATATTGATTTTCCTTTAGGTATTCTATTTTTATTTGAAAAAAAAAAATTTTTTTAACTTTTTTTTTTAGAGGAAATGATTGCTCATACTGGTTCAGGACAGGAAGGTTGGTCAGCTCAAAATTGTACTATTATATTCGTACATACGTTACAAACTGGACTTTTTAGAATAAAACTTCAACCTTCATCTCATCGGTATTTAAATAATTTATTTATGTCATTTAATTAACCGTTTATTAGGCCGACAGTGGCGACACCTTTAGTAGATGGTATTGTCGTTGGAAGGAATAAAGTTGGATCTTTTATACGTCAAACTGCTTTAAACATTTGCCGACGAAAAAGACTCGACAACGAAAGTTATCAACCTCCTCATACAAGACGGAGGCTTAAAATACAAGAAATAACAACAAAATACGGCATACGAAATTCAAGGGCCGATATGCTCACGAGCCTCTTCAAAGACAACAGTCAAATCGATTGATAAGTGATAATTTTGTTTTTTCATTGGCGTAAATCTTAAGATTGTGTAAATTTCTTATTTTTGTTATATTTATGAATTATGTATATTAAGATTTTATTTAAATAAAGTTATTTTTAATCGGAGTGGCTTCTGGAAGGTGTAGATTCGGGGAATCCATTGTCCATGGCAAAATCGCCAAAAACTCAATTTTTGGACAACGAAAAATATGAAAAATTCAGACAGCTCTTGGACCTCCAAAAAAATTGGCATCAGTACTCCATTTTTGCCAAATTTTAGGTAGATTTCTTTTCTTCAAAAATCTACCTATTGTAATGTACCAAGTAGTCGCAGATTCAAAAAATTTTCTATACGTTTTTCGTTTCATACCTCCTGGACCCCAAAACCATCCTCAGTTGAAAAGTTTATATATATATATATATATATAAACTTTTTTGCACTGGTTATAGATAGGTAGAAAAAAACATTTAAAAAAAGAGGACTCACAAATGAAACAAGAGCTTTCGGCGGTTGCCTTCGTCAGTTAGAGAGAGAGTCTCCCACTCTCTCTCTAACTGACGAAGGCAACCGCCGAAAGCTCTTGTTTCATTTGTGAGTCCTCTTTTTTTTAAATGTTTTTTTCTACCTATCTATAACCAGTGCAAAAAGTTTATTAAACCACAAGTGGTTTTTCTTCGTTTTCAAAAATTAAGTTATATATATATATATATTAGCACGATAACTGGAGCAATTTTAATGTGAGGGTGACGATATCCGGTATTTAGAGCTTTTATCTCAATAGCTCGGACGAGTTCGTTAATGGCTGAAATCGGACCAGCGATTCACCTACTTTACTTAGGGCTTAAAAGACAAAATTGGCATTTTCTATTGAAATCCTAGTCCTTTTGCAAAAAAAAACTTTAAGACCTCTGCGAGGGCGTGTAAAAAATTAATTAAAGCAGGTTTGGACGAGCCAGGCGCAAAATATTGAACTAGCTAAACTTTAAAAAAAATTTGAATTTATACCGGGAAATTATTAAATATTTTATTAATAAAATTATCACATGTTTTTCTAGGGGCTCAGTGGCGCAATTTTTCTTATATCATCATTTTTATAACATAATTATATATTTTGTGTTTATACATTTTAATTTTAATCATGAAAAGAAATCTACCTTTTAGTCCCTGCTACCGCAGGGTCATTATTTTAAGGCTTAAAATGCAAAATTTAAAAAATTCGGCAAAAATCAGGTGTTGATGCCAATATGAGCTGTCTGAATTTTTTCAGATTTTTTGTAGTTCAAAAATTGTTTTTCAGGCGATTTTGTGGGTTATTCACCATGAAGAAAAAAATTAAAAATTCTACTCTGTATAAGTTACTTTTTCGCTGAAGAAAATTCGTGGCACCTCTAACAGGTCCAAAGTTATGCGCGTTTTAAGTCTAAAAAAATTCGTAAAAAAAGAACTATCCAACTTAAGGAGGTATGATGGTTTTTAAGTGAGTTGCTTTGGAAATTTTTCGTTGCTAACAACGGTTTTTGGTTTTTCCCTTCTATCTCGGAAACCGTCGCTCAAAACGAAAAAATGTCATAAGTAAAAGTTGTAGGCACTGAAATTTACTACATAAAATATCTTATTAGTTTTTTCCGTCAGAGCAATACTTTAGGAGATGTGGAAGTATTCAAGTTGGTTGCTTTGCAAATTTTTCGTTGTTAACAACAGTTTTCGGTTTTTCCCTTCTATCTCCGAAACCGTCGCTCAAAACGAAAAAACGTTCTAAGTGAAAGTCCTAGCTACGGAAATTTCCTACAAAAAAGACCTCATTGGTTTTTTTGTCAGAGCAATACTTAAGGAGATATGAGGGTTGTTAAGTGAGTTGCTTTGCAAATTTTTCGTTGTGAGCAACGGTTTTCGGTTTTTCCCTTCTATCTCGGAAACCGTCGCTCAAAACGAAAAAATGTATTAAGTAAAAGTTGTAGGTACAAAGATTTCCTACAAAAATTTCTTTATTTATTATTTGCGTAAGCGCAATATTTAAGGAGTTATGAGGTTAAAACTAATAATCCTACAGAGCCTGTCTGAAAACTTAAAACCTTCATATCTCCTAGAATATTGCTCTGACGGAAAAAACCAATAAGATATTTTATGTAGTAAATTTTTGTAGCTACAACTTTTACTTAAGACATTTTTTCGTTTTGAGCGACGGTTTCCAAGATAGAAGGGAAAAACCGAAAACCGTTGCTCACTACGAAATATGTACAAAGCAACCAACTTAAAACCCTCATATCCCCTTAAAGAAGTTATTGTTTTACCCTCCCTTTCGGTTTTTTTCCAAGAATTTAAGAATAAATTTTCACCTGATTATTACCATAATTCAATCTTTTGGCCGAAAAACCGCTTTTCCATTCTTCTCTCAACTTCTGCCCGAAGAAACCCCATTATAAAGTATTTTCAGATGTTCAATAAAAATAAATGGTTCAAAACTGCAAGCAAAAAATTGATATATTTTGTGAACAACATAAAACTATGCCTTGTGGCGATTATAAATAAACATTAAATTAATATATCACAGGTGGATACTTAGCACATAAGGCTATGGCAACATGGGCGTTCTTAGAAGGCAAAAAAGATAAATTTTTGTTATTTACAAGTATAAACTAGTACGAAAATAAAGGGTGATGGATAAAATTTAATAACAATTGACTTAACGAATGAAAAAAAACTTTTAGATTGAACGAGAAGATGCGATAAATTAAAAAGGAAGCTAAAAGTGAAATTTCATTCGACGAAAGGCCTCCAGCAACACATTCCGATGAAGACACAGGCATTATCACAACTTTTAAGGAGTTCAATTATGATATGAAAAGAATAATACATATTAAACCCCTAATTTTCTAATTTTACTTCATTTATTTTTCTAACTTAAGTACGCCATTTTATTTAGTATTCTCCAGCAGAGTTGGGCGCATAAATCTAAAACTGTGATCTTCCATCTTTGAAGGAGAACAAAAAAATTTTTAAAAAAGCTGAAAACTCTTACAGTGCGAATCTGTACCTAAAAAAAGTGGATTCTACACAAATTTTGTGCGATATTGCTTAGTCTGTACTTAAGAAGCGAAAAATAAACAAAACTACGGTTAAAATTAAAAAGTGCCGCTATATATTTTTTGATCTTCGGTCATTCTCTCGGCGGTACTCTGACAGATCGTAGGACTTTGCTAGATTGATATTCGGATTCGCTTCCCATTATGCCGGCGACAGCGACGATCTGATATTGTTTCGCTTTCATCGCGGACAACGGTTTTCGAATGAGACGCATAACGTTTAGGGCAGTGGAGGTGCTTTTTAGACCAGCCATTTGCGATGGTGAATGCGACGGGTCTAAAATTAAAAGGTTCTCCGTACCATCTCTTAATTCTTCAACACCAATTATTGTTCGGCTATGACCTATAAATTTTTTTAAATTTAATTTTTAATTTTTTAATTTTTTACCTTGGTGCTGTAAATAAAGAGGTGGCTTAAAGTCATCTAATGCTGAAAAATAATCTACAACCCATTTAAATAATTCAGGATGACTTCCACTTGTGTCAGTTGGACGATCGAAATCTACTAGCTGACACCTAAAAATAATATTAATTAATGTAGATTAAATGTAGAAATATAAGCTTTGTTCCAACCGCAGTTTGAAACTCCTGGAGCATGCGCAGAAGGACTTGGACGTCAAATCTGACGGCGCTCAAATTGTATGTCCGTCAAATCTGAAGTCATCTGACGTCATATTAGACGTAATCCTTCTGCACATGCTCCAGGAGTTTCAAACTGTGGTTGGAACAAAGGCACTCCTGTCTTCTATCCCCCTTTTGAGAAAAAAAACTTTTCCTCGTAAATAATTATAAATGATAAAAAACCAATTTTATATATTCACCAAATTTCGTTACTCTCGAAAATCGAGGCTTTTGAGATACTAAACCAACATGACCGCCAGGCAGTGTTGGGCGTAATCGTAATTGCGATTACGATTACGATTTTAATCGCAAGTTTCTTACGATTACGATTGTAGTCGCAAGTTTCTTAATTACGATGATTACAATTATAATCGTAATCATTATAATTGTAATTATTATAAAATTGGTATTTTTACGATACGTATTTTTTATTCGTATGATTACGATTGTAATCGCATTTTTTTTACGATTACAACCGTAATCGCATTTTTTTTCTGCGATTAAATCGTAATCGTACTTTTTTCTGCGATTACCATTATAATTGTATTTTTTTTCTGCGATTACCATTATAATTGTATTTTTTTCTGCGATTACAGTCGTAATCGTATTTTTTTCTGCGATAATCGCATTTTTTTTTCAGCGATTACGGGCGTAATCGTATTTTCGTTAGCGTTTACGGCTCGTATATGACATTTTTACTGAGATTGCCTAATACGAGCCGTAAACGCTAACGAAAATACGATTACGCCCGTAATTGCTGGAAAAAAATGCGATTACGATTGTAATCGCAGAAAAAAATACGATTATAATAGTAATCGCAGAAAAAAAATACAATTACGATTGTAATCGCAGAAAAAAATACGATTACGGTTGTAATCGTTAAAAAAATGTGATTACAATCGTAATTGCAGAAAAAAATACGAATACGATTGTAATTGTAATTAAGAAACTTGCGATTACAATTACGGCCAACACTGCCGCCAGGTCTTGCGGGATTAGTATGACAAAAGTAAATTTGTGGAGATGAAGGGCCCGTGCTCCCATTTTCAAAGCTCCCCTTGGCGGCGTCATTTTTTACACCATTATCAGGCAAAACAAAACCAACGTAGTTAAAGTGTTAACGTTGCACTATTTTATGTTTTAAGACTATTATGGAGAGAATGAAGGCTACCTTATTCTAAGTGAGGAGAGTATAGTGACTACTTCTGTTGCACCGATCCATTTTCTGGTGTTGACTAGTTTTCCTCCTAATTGGTCTGCGCCATCTGTATCGAAACCTTGACTCCACGCCCACTCGATATGCTGTTGAAGCCTTGATATAGAAGGCATTGCACTCCTTGGCGGTAACTGACTTCCACCGACCCTGCTTCCAAGCATCCACTGCTTATAAAGCTGCTCGTTGTATCCAGTATGATGCACCAAAGAAGAAAGCATCATTTGAGTATTCCTTTAATTTTAAAAAACAATTAATTTATAATAGATTCATTCCTTCCTACCGATAACCACATCCCCAGCCTCTGTCGCCGTAAGTAGACGCAAAATGATCAACCGTTGTACATAAAAGTGTCCTGGCAATGTTACTAGTACAACTACATACAGCTGATATGTGGCCCACAATGTCTAAAAAATGGAATTAAAATATTAGGTGAAACTCAGCCACAAGGTAAATTTGAATTTTGTAGATTTTAGCCGAGTTTCATTTTTTCAAAATTTTGAACATTGTAGGCGTTAAAGTCCATCAAAAGTTGACCTTCTCCGAGTAAAAGGTTATTGAAGTATAACCATTAAGAAGGTTAATTTTTAAAGGCTTGTAAATCGTAAACGGTTACAGATATTGAAAAAATGCACTAAATAAAATCTGTTGCAAATTTAATTCTCTTTAATTTTTATTCTATTCATTTTTTCTCTAGGACGCACTGTTTTCAAGATAAATTTATTTAAAAAAAAAATTATTTTCCGAAAATGGTGCATCCTAGAAAAAAATAATTAAGTACAAATTTATAGAAAATTAAATTTCCTAAAATTTTTATTTGGTGTACAAAATGAAACTCAGCCACTGGGTAAATTTGAATTTTGTAGATTTTAGCCGAGTTTCATTTTGTACACCTAATAAAACAAAATACAATAACAAAAGAAGACCTTTAGTGCAAGAACTTCCATCGTCGACTCCAGTGCTTTCTGCCATTCTTAGCTCGATTTGTCTTTCATAATAATCAGCGACAGATAATTCGCCAGAATAGACAGCCCTTTGCATATTCGTTATACTTTGTTCTTTAAAATTTCCTTCATTGTCCATCCCATACTGAGCCTGGAAAGAAAATTCGGTCATAAACGGTTCATGTGTCCACCCAATAAAACATGTGTAATTAAAATTACTTTACATCTTGAAACAATAATTCCCATTTCTGAATAAATTGGCTTCTGAACAAAAAATTTTTTTTACCCGAAGAAGTTCGAACTCGTGTTGCTCCCTCAGCCTTTGCACTTCTTTGTCTCTTTTCTCCATTTCCTTAGCAAGAAGTCTATCACAGGATACATCAGGAGTTAATGGAGAAATACCTAACGACAAATTTTTTTTTAAAATTAGAAATGCAACAAGTGTTTTTATAATGAAAATCACTCCAACTAATTAACTTCCTTAAAGAAGCAATTGTGATACCCTCCACGTCATGTTTGTGGGGAAGGGTCATCTTTACCGATCTCAACTTAGTCTGTGGTTTCGGCCGGCTGTAGCATTTTTTCTGGAACACTTCATGGCCACAGTTTGAAGAGCTTCCAACGATAACAGAAACGATACAAGAGGGGGAAGTATTAAATAGGGGAAGTATAACGGAGGGAGTATAACAGAAGAGAAGTTTAGATAGGGGAAGTATAAAGGAGAGGAAAGTATAACGTGAGAGAAGTTTAGGTAGGGGAAGTATAACGGAAGAGAAGTTTAGGTAGGGGAAGTTCAAGAAGGGGGAAGTATAAGTAAAAATTCGCTGCAGCCGAACCGTTGGTACAATTTTCATCAAATACTCCTTATATTTTTTTTAATGAATTTTGGTTATTTTCCGTTACAATTCACAGCCACAGTTTTGAAGAGCTTCCAACGAAAACAGTAACGATACACGAGGGGGAAGTATTAAAGAGGGGAAGTATAACGGAGGGGGAAGTATAAAAGAGGGGAAAAGAATAACGGAAGAGAAGTTTAGATAGGGGAAGTATACGGAGGGGGAAAGTATAACGGAAGAGAAGTTTAGGTAGGGGAATGATACAAGAGGGGGAAGTATTAAATAGGGGAAGTATAACGGAGGGGAAAGTATAAAGAAGGGGGAAGTATAAAGGAGGCGAAAGTATAACGGAAGAGAAGTTTAGGTAGGGGAAGTATAAGGAGGGGGAAGTATAAGTAAAAATTCGCTGCGGCCGAACCGTTGGTCCAATTTTCACCACATTTTACCAAATACTCCTTATATTTTTTACGAATTTATGGTGTAATAAAAAAGAATTTTTTTAAGTATAAAGGAGGGGAAGTTTAGGTAGGGAAAGTTCAAAGAGGGGGAAGTATAAGTAAAAATTCGCTGCGGCCGAACAGTTGGTCCAATTTTCACCAAATACTCCTTATATTTTTAACGAATTTTGGGTGTAATCAAAAAAAAATTTTTTTAAGTATAAAGGAGGGGGAAGTATAACGGAAGAGAAGTTTAGGTAGGGGAAGTTCAAGGAGGGGGAAGTTTAAGTAAAAATTCGCTGCGGCCGAACCGTTGGTCCAATTTTCACCAAATTTTCACCAAATACTCCTTATATTTTTAACGACTTTTGGGTGTAATCAAAAAAATTTTTTTAAGTATAAAGGAGGGGAAGTTTAGGTAGGGGAAGTTCAAGGAGGGGAAAGTATAAGTAAAAATTCGCTGCGGCCAAACCGTTGGTCCAATTTTCACCAAATACTCCTTACATTTTTTACAAATTTTGGGTTTAATAAAAAAGAATTTTTTTAAAGTATAAAGGAGGGGGAAGTATAACGGAAGAGAAGTTTAGATAGGGGAAGTTCAAGGAGGGGAAGTATAGCGGAAGAGAAGTTTAGGTATGGGAAGTTCAAGGAGGGGGAAGTATAAGTAAAATTTCGCTGCGGCCGAACGTTTGGTCCAATTTTCACCAAATACTCCTTATATTATTTTTACGAATTTTGTTTTTTTTCCGTAACACTTCACAGCCACAGTTTTGAAGAGCTTCCAACGAGAACAGTAATGATACAGGAGGGGGAAGTATTAAAGAGGGGAAGTATAAAAGAGGGGGAAGTATAAATGAGGGGGAAAGTATAAAGGAGGGGGAAAGTATAACGGAAGAGAAGTTTAGATAGGGGAAGTATAAAGGAGGGGAAAGTATAACGGAAGAGAAGTTTAGGTAGGGGAAGTTCAAGGAGGGGAAGTATAAGTACAAATTCGCCGCGGCCGAACCGTTGGTCCAATTTTCAACAAATACTTCTTATGTTTTTTACAAATTTTTGGTGTAATAAAAAAGATTTTTTTGTTTGTTTTTAGTAGGGAGAAATTTGATACTTCCACCCTTTGTGAGAGAGGCATCCCTTCGGCAGAAAGCCCATTATTTCTACCTTGATAGGTACTTCGAAAAATTTTCGGGGAAAAAAAAACTTAGACGAAAAAAACTCCCCTACATTATACTTCCCATCCGTTATACTTTCCCCTCCTTTTACTTCCTCCTCCGTTATACTTCCCCTCCCTTTTACTTCCCCCTCCGTTATACTTCCCCTTTTTGAAAAATAAAAAATAAAAATATAAAAAATCGAAAAAACTAAAAAAAAATTATTGACGATAAAATTGAAAAAATAACTAAGAAAATTTTCCGGGGGAAAAAAATACTCGGAAAATTTTTCGAAAAACTGAAAAAAAAAATTTGTCTAAATGAAATTATTCTTCCCCTCTTTTTGTACTTCTCCATCCTTATACTTCCCGCTCCTTGAACTTCCCCTACCTAGACTTCTCCTCCATTATACTTCCCCCTCCTTGAACTTCCCTCCTTATACTTCCCCTCCTATATTGCTACTTCTCTTTAAGGAAGTTTTCGTAGGAAGCTCTTCAAAACTGTGGCTGTGAAGTGTTCTGGGAAAAATGCTACGGACGGCCGGCCGGCACCACAGACAAAGTTGAGATCGGTAAAGATCCAAAATTCAACTTGACCCTCCGGGGTCTGGAAGACCCTTCCCCAAAAACCCGACGTCGAGGGTATCACAATAACCCCAACTAATTTTTAAAATAAAATTAACCTTTTGGATTGAAGTGTTCATCAATGTGTTGAGCAAGTTCGTCTGTCGTTTTAAAGTTAGCCATACAGATAGGGCACTCATTAAAATTAGATTCTCTCGCCATATCTTGAATCGGCTAAAACATCCTTCAATTAGAATTTTAATTTTTTAAATTCACAACATACCTTGGCAGGACTAAGGATATCTTTGTGTTCAATATTAACATGAAGCTCTAAATCTGGAGTATTCTCAAAAGTTTTAATACAAAGAGGGCAGTTGTGACGTTTTAGCGGAGATTCCGCCGAAACAGAAGGACTAGTTAGATCGAAATGTTTTCTGTTTATATGTTCCTCGAGGTGAACGACGTTGTCCGCTTGGTAAGAACACAAAGGGCATTCGAAAAGTTTAGGCGAAGAAGTCGAACGTAAATTTAAAGCTAATTGAGATCTTTGAGGTGAACTCCAACTAATATCTCCATTCTTCTTTTCACATTTATCATAAAAAACGATATTGTTATTATTGTTGTTGTTGTTGCGAGTGTCTTTCCAGATTTCCGATGGGCTGTCGTCGATGAAGCTCATTATTTCCTGCTCGGGAGTTAAAAAGTCCAAATGAGCAGTATGAACATGAGTGATCATCTGTTCTTCCGTTTGATTCGGAAGTCCGCAGTAAGGGCAAACGATCGAATTCTTAACATGAGCGACCATCGCATGCACCCTCATTTCATCATCGTTCAGTCCTTCCTCGCCGCATATCTCGCAACAATAACTCATATCAGGTACCTTCGCCGCCATATCACAAAATAGGCTACCTCAGCCTCGATTTCTCCGAAAATTTTAAAGAAACTTCCACAAATAGCTTCAAAGGGATACACATACTCAAATTTGAAACTAAATCCCTTTCAACTTTATAAAATCCCTAAGAAGTTCCAAATATAAAAACATGCTAAATTTTACCTCTGTACAATGAGACATAATTAAAACTAGAAAACTTGATATTTTTTTAGCCTAAAAAAGATATTTAAGAACAAAATCAATATTAAGACGTTTTATCACTGGGGGTGGCATGGGGAGGTTTCCACGCAAGAAGAGTCAAAACTCTCCCTTCTCCCTCCTCACTTTAAATCAAAAGTGCTAGTTTGAAGAGCTTACAACGAAAACTTAAGTACCAATATAGGAGGGGGAAGTATAACGGAGGGGAAGTATAAGGGAGGGGAAGTAAAATGTTCCGGAAAAAAAATGCTACTTTAAATCAAAAGTGCTAGTTTGAAGAGCTTCCAACGAAAACTTTCTTAAAGAGAAGTACCAATATAGGAGGGGGAAGTATAACGGAGGGGAAGTATAAAGAGGGCGATGTAAAGTGTTCCGGAAAAAAATGCTACTTTAAATCAAAAGTGCTAGTTTGAAGAACAACGAAAACGTCCTTAAAGAGGAGTACCAATATAGGAGGGGGAAGTATAAAGGAGGAGAAGTATAACAGAGGGCGAAGTAAAGTGTTCCGGAAAAATGCTACTTTAAATCAAAAGTGCTAGTTTGAAGAGCTTCCAACGAAAACTTTCTTAAAGAGAAGTACCAATATAGGAGGGGGAAGTATATGGGAGGGGAAGTATAAGGGAGGGGAAGTATAACGGAGGGGGAAGTAAAGTGTTCCGGAAAAAAATGCTACGGCCGGCACAACAGACAAAGTTGAGATCGGTAAAGATCCAATATTCGATTTGACCCTCCGGGATCTGGATGACTCTTCCCCAAAAACCCGACGTGGAGGGTATCACAATAGGTAACTTCTTTAAGGAAGTTAAAATTACCACATTTAAGACCTAAAAAGTTACTATTTACTAATTTATTTTTAAACCTTGTAAACTTGTAAATTAACCTTGTAAACTTGTAAATTAACCTTGTAAACTTGTAAATTAACCTTGTAAACTTGTGAATTAACCTTGTAAAATTGTGAATTAACCTTGTAAACTTGTGAATTAACCTTGTAAATTAAGCTTGTAAACTTGTAAATTAAGCTTGTAAACTTGTAAATTAACCTTGTAAACTTGTAAATTAACCTTGTAAACTTGTAAATTAACCTTGTAAACTTGTAAATTAACCTTGTAAACTTGTAAATTAACTTTGTAAACTTGTAAATTAACCTTGTAAACTTGTAAATTAACCTTGTAAATTAACCTAGTAAACTTACCTTGAAGTTGAAGTTTGAACCTTGAAGTTAAAATTACCACATTTAAGACCTTAAAAGTTATTATTTACTGTTTTATTTTAAACCTTGTAAATTAACCTAGTAAACTTTGTAAATTAACCTTGTAAACTTGTAAATTAACCTTGTAAACTTGTAAATTAACCTTGTAAACTTGTAAATTAACCTTGTAAACTTGTAAATTAACCTTGTAAACTTGTAAATTAACCTTGTAAACTTGTAAATTAACCTTGTAAACTTGTAAATTAACCTTGTAAACTTGTAAATTAAACTTGTAAATTAAACTTGTAAACTTTTAAATTAACCTTGTAAACTTGTAAATTAAACTTGTAAATTAACCTTGTAAACTTGTAAATTAACCTTGTAAACTTGTAAATTAACCTTGTAAACTTGTAAATTAACCTTGTAAACTTGTAAATTAACCTTGTAAACTTGTAAATTAACCTTGTAAACTTGTAAACTAACCTTGTAAACTTGTAAATCTAACTTTTTATTTAATCTAACTTGTAAACTAATTAACCTTGTAAACTTGTAAATTAACCTTGTAAACTTGTAAATTAACCTCGTAAACTTGTAAACTAACCTTGTAAATCTAACTTTTTATTTAATCTAACTTGTAAACTAATTAACCTTGTAAACTTGTAAATTAACCTTGTAAACTTGTAAATTAACCTTGTAAACGTGTAAATTAACCGTGTAAACTTGTAAATTAACCTTTTAAATCCTGCAAATCTAACTTGCTGTAAAGAGCTAGCTAAGCTGTAGCTTTGCTCATGGCAAATTGGCAAATAAAATTATTATTATTATTATTATTATTATTATTATTATTAAAAAAGGTCATTTTTTCCTCATTTGTAAAAAATATAAATAATAAAGAGATAAACGAGCAAATAATCAAATTTTAGAACCAAATATCCACTTTTTCTATTTATTTAAAATCAATCGTGTTTTTTCTGAAAATATTTCAAATTTGGCGCCTTTAGCCATGTAGGCCAATATTTGATTTAAAAAAATTTATTTTAAAATTTTTAGCTGTGTTTTGATAATAGCGTTAAATTTTAGTTATTATTAAACAATTTGAAAATATTTTAAAAAATAAAATGAATTTTTTTTTGGTATGTAATTTATAACCGCAGAATCCGAGAGATCTCCTTACACTTGAAACGTCAACAGAGACCCGCTGGCCGAGTGAAATCGTCGGGAGAAAAAACGTAAACGCCGCCGCGCCCCGTGGTTTCCTTTCCCAGTTCTCACTTGACGGCTGTCGTCGCTTCGGAAACTCACTTGCCTCCGCAAACTTTTTTTTTTCCCCAAAATTTAAAAAACACCTGAAAAACCGAGATGGCACCAAAACAAAGGATGCGCTACGCCAACGAAAAGGCCAGCAAAAACGTCACTCAGAGAGGAAATGTACCAAAATCAACGGTAATTATTTCAAAATCAATTTATCCACAAAAAAATAAAATTCTCATAAAAAAGTAAACTGCATTTGCATAAAATTTCAATGTATTTGGGGCCTTTAAAATCATAACCGGTTTTTCATTAATTAATTTTTCATATATTATAATCGCCATATGGAAAATCCGTTCCATCAGATCAGCGAAATCTTATCTCTTTTTTATTTTTCAAGGGGAGTTCATTTAATTGCCTTATCCCCATACGGCATAGATTTTGAGTGGAACATAGTCCCGTTACGTGGAATGTCTGTTGGAACCTTTTTTTCAAAAATTAGAACAAAATATTTACCTAACTTTCACCTTAATTTTTGTTACAATTCATTCATTTCTTCTACTTATTTTTTTCCCCCATATTGTGGTACCTGAAATGGGCTTTTATTATTTATAAATATGAATAACAAGCTAAAACCTTAATAGTTAATATTAATAAAATATAGTTAATATTTTAATGAAATTGACGTTATTAACTGATGAATAAAAATGATCAATTTCCCAACGATTTGTACCTACTAATTATTATTATTATTATTATTTACATATTAACTAATTATCTAGTAATTCGTAAGGAAAAAAAACCTTATGAATATCCAAGATTCATAAGTCTGGAGCCTGGTTTTTGTGCAGAAAAAATTTGAAAGTGTGCAATAAAACTTAAAAACATGCAGTTAAAATAGACCTTTTTTTTAGTGGTTTTATGAAATTAAAAAAAAAGTCAAATGTAAAACCCCCTTAATTTAAATCAAAGAATTTGATGGTGTATTCATAATATGAATACCCAAGATGGTGTATCCATAATATGAATATCCAAGATGGTGTATTCATAATATGAATATCCAAGATGGTGTATTCATAATATGAATATCCAAGATTCATAAGTCTGGAGCCTGGTTTTTGTGCAGAAAAAATTTAAAAGTGTGCAATAACACTTAAAAACATGCAGTTAAAACAGACCTTTTTTAGTGGTTTTATGACATTTAAAAAAAGTTAAATGTAAATCCGTGTTAATTTAAATCAAAGAATTTGATGGTGTAGTTTAAAATGCGTTTGGATATACAGGGTGCCCCCAACAGAGCCTAACTTCGTTATTTCAAATGAGAACCCCTATTTTTTATTTCAGATTCGTAATCTACGCAAAATTTCAAGTTGATTTGACTATTCATATGACTATTTTTGACTACCTTAAAAAATGTCACATTTTAGCGTTTTTCACGCTAAAATGCGTCAAATTTTAGCGTTTTTTACGCTGAAATGCGTCAAATTTTAGCGGTTTTTACGCTAAAATGCGTCAAATTTTTGCGGTTTTTACGCTAAAATGCGTCAAATTTTAGCGTTTTTCACGCAAAAATGCGTCAAATTTTAGCGTTTTTTACGTTGAAATGCGTCAAATTTTAGCGTTTTTTCACGCAAAAATGCGTCAAATTTTAGCGGTTTTTACGCTAAAATGCATCAAATTTTAGCGGTTTTTACGCTAAAATGCATCAAATTTTAGCGTTTTTCACGCTCAAATGTGTTAAAATTGACCTAAGAGACACATTTTTTTTTATAATTCCACTTCTTTTGTCCGAAGTTTTCAACTATTATAAATTCAAGCATCTTCGCATTCTGCATCACGAGATGTCGTCGCTAACGGCCTTTTTTCAATTTAGAACCTAAATTTCTTACTTCAGAAATTAATTTTCGGGCCATAAGTTTTGAAAGAGCTACAGCATCTTCTGTAGTTGAGCATCAAAAAGAAAAGTTCTGCTGAAAAATCGCTAATTTCCATTTCTGAAGTAAGAAATTTAAATTCTAGCATCAAAAAAGGCCATTAGCAACGACATCTCGTGATGCAGAATGCAAAGATGCTTGAATTTGTGATAGTTGGAATCTTCAGACAAAAAATAAGTGGAGTTTAAAAAATGAGTCTCTTATGTCGATTTTAGCAAGAAAAACGCTAAAATTTGACATTTTTCAAAGTTGTCAAAAGTGGTCTGAATAGTCAAATCAACTTGAAATTTTGCGAAGATTACAAATCTGAAATAAAAAATAGGAGTTGTCATTTGAAATAACGAAGTCAGGTTCGGGGGGCACCCTGTATATCCAAAACGCATTTTAAACCACGCCATCAAATTCTTTGATTTTAATTAAAGGCCTTACATTTAACTTTTTTTTCATAAAACCACTTTTTAACGCTCTCCCAGACCATCTGTTTCTGGACACTTTGTATATTTAAGAAATAATGATCAAATTTATCATGTTTTAGAAAGCGGCTGAAGAAAAATACCCAGTAGGACCTTGGCTTTTGGCGCTGTTTGTCTTCGTTGTCTGTGGTTCAGGTATTTACACTTGTTCAAACATTAGTTAACGAATTTAATTTTTCTTCTTTTTCTTTCACAGCCGTTTTCCAAATCATCCAAAGCATAAGAATGGCGTAATCCGGCATTGTCTCATGGCATTTACTCGACTGATACTCCTAATTTTGCATCATTCAAATTTATGCACAAATCCATAAAATTTATATCTTCAGGTCTTTAATTGCTTTCAATTTTTTTTTGTGTTTGTATTTGTGTTGTCATAAAAAGAAAAATTTATCCATTTTCTTTTCTTTTTTTTTTGTTATGAGATTATTTTTTTCCTCTGTTATTTTATTTCTGTAAATAATTTAACTAAAAAAAAATATGGGACTTGTTGTATAAAACTTAGCATTCCAATATTGCAGGTTGTATATGGCATTCTAAAATAAATTTATTTGTATTATAGACTTTTTATTTATTTTAAGTACCTACTCCACAAATCAATAGAATTCTTGGGAAAAGAAGTTTTTCTTTCTGAAGAATAATGGTTGATAAAAGTTTTGGCAGTGGGAAAAAGATCAGATTTCAACGATGAAAACAGATTTTTCGTAGTGGCGATTTTGAGGGTCACCCACCACGAAAATTTGAAACCCTTCTGGCATCCTTAATAAGGAAACATTCACCAATAGTGCTTTAAGTTGGATAGTTCTTTTTTTACGAATTTTTTTGGACTTTAAACGCGCATAACTTTTGACAGGAGGTACCACGAATTTTTTTTAGCAAAAAAGTAACTTATACAGAGTAGAATTTTTCATTTTCTCGATGGTGGGCAACCCACAAAATCGCCTAAAACACAATTTTTGGTCCACGAAAAATCTGAAAAAATCGAGACAGCTCTTAGACCCATCTAGGACCTCAACAAAAAAATAACGAAAAATTGGCATCAACACCGGATTTTTGCCGAATTTTTTAAAATTTGCATTTTAAGCCTTAAAAAATTTGGTAAAATCAGGTGTTGATGCCAGTTTTTTCGTAATTTTTTTACTGAATTTTTTAAGGCTTAAATGTAAAATTTAAAAAATTCGGCAAAAATCAGGCGTTGATGCAAATTTTTTTTTGAGGTCCTGGAGCTGTCTGATTTCTTTCAGATTTTTCGTGGTCCAAAAATTGTCTTTTGGGCGATTTCGAGGGTCACCCACCACTGAGAAAAATTCTACTCTGTATAAGTTACTTTTTCGCTGAAAAAAATTTTGCAAAAATTTGGTTTTGATGCCAATTTTTTTGGAGGTCCAAGAGCTGTCTGAATTCTTTCAGATTTTTCGTGGTCCAAAAATTGTGTTTTTGGCGATTTCGAAATTCGAGGGTCACCTACCACTGAGAAAAATTCTACTCTGTTTAAGTTACTTTTTCGCTGAAAAAATTTGGTTTTGATGCCAACTTTTTGGAGGTCCAAGAGCTGTCTGAATTTTGTCAGATTTTTCGTTAGCCAAAATTGTGTTTTAGGCGATTTTGAGGGTTACCCACCACTGAGAAAAATTCTACTCTGTATAAGTTACTTTTTCGCTGAAAAAAATTTGTGGCATCTCATATTAGGTCAAAAGTTATGTGCATTTTAAGCCTTAAAAAATTTTGCAAAATTTGGTTTTGATGCCAACTTTTTTGGAGGTCCAAGAGCTGTCTGAATTTTTTCAGATTTTTCGTAGACCAAAAATTGTGTTTTTCCCGATTTTGAGGGTTAGCCACCACCAGGAAAAATATGAAAAATTCTACTCTGTAGAGTAGTAAGTTACTTTTTCGCTGAAAAAAAAAAAAAATGTGTGGCATCTCATACCTATAGGTTAAAAGTTATGTGCATTTTAAGCCTTAAAAAATTTGGTTTTGATTCCAATTTTTTTGGAGGTCCAAGAGCCGTCTGAATTTTTTCAGATTTTTCGTGGGCCGAAAATTGTGTTTTTGGCGATTTTAGGGTTAACCATCCCCAGGAAAAATTCTACTCTGTATAAGTTACTTTTTCGCTGAAAAAAATTAGTGGCATCTCATACCAATAGGCATAGAATAAAGACCAAGACTTGGTATAGGTCAAAATGCTATAGGTCAAAAGTTTTGTGCATTTTAAGCCTTAAAAAATTTTGCAAAAATTTGGTTTTGATGCCAATTTTTTTTGGAGGTCCAAGAGCTGTCTGAATTTTTTCAGATTTTTCGTTGGCCAAAAATTGTGTTTTTGGCGATTTTGAGGGTTACCCTCCACTAGGAAAAAATTCTACTCTGTATAAGTTACTTTTTCGCAGAAGAAAATTCGTGGCACCTCTAACAGGTCAAAAGTTATGTGCATTTCAAGTTTTAAAAAATTTGTTAAAAAAGAACTATCCAACTTAAAGCACCAATGGCGAATGTTTCCTTATTTACGATGCCCTTTTAACTAGCCAGAATTAAAAAAAAAAAATTTATATTGTTAAAATGTTTTTGACCAAAAAACGACTTTTTTTTTTTCAAAATTGACCACTAATAAATGGCTTTCAGGCATACCGCAAAAGTACCAATTCATTTGACGAAAACAATTGAACGACAAACTCAATTAGAGGATGCATCGTAGTCATTTTAATATAATAAATAAAAATTGTAGGAAATTTAATTCTCCATAAATTTGTACTTAAAATTTTTTCTAGGATGCACCATTTTCGGAAAATAATTTTTTTTAAAATAAATTTATCTTGAAAACAGTGCGTCCTAGAGAAAACATGAATAGAATAAAAATTAAAGAGAATTAAATTTCCAATTGATTTTATTTAGTGCATTTTTTCAATATCTGTAACGGTTTGCGATTTACAAGCCTTTAAAAATTAAACTTCTTAATGGTTATACTTCAATAACCTTCTTACACGGAGAAGGTCAACTTTTGATGGACTTTTAACGCCTAAAATGTTTAAAATTTTGAAAAAATGAACTACTAGGAGTACAGAATGAAACTCGGCTATCTGCAAAATTCAAATTTACCCTGTGGCTGAGTTTCATTTTGTACACCTAATACAATTTTACTAATAACCCCTAATATTTCCACAGTCATTAATTTTTGAAAAACGAATTACCTTTTTTTCCCAAACCCATTGCATTTTCAGACGTTTTCCCCAAACTCAAAATGCCCAAATGCCACCATCCTTTGGTGCCTTTGAAATCATCATTTCCCAAAAACATATTTTAATGGCTTCATTGGTTCTTGTGATTCTGCATCAAACTTACCCTTCTCTTTTACGGCTATGGCCTTCTAGATAATAATTTCATTTGGCTCAATTTCATAAAAAAGAGATGATTCAAGAAACAGAAAATTTCTTTTTAAGGGACATTTATCTTCTTTTAAAAATAATAACAAGCTATAATCTGCTCCCAACAAAATTTTGGTCTTCTGCTGCAAGTTATCAAATTTTTAGCCAAATATGAAAACTTTTAAGTAGTCTTTATTTTATTTCTTCTTACACCAGGAATAAAAACTATTTCCTGCCATTGTGGACAATTATTGAGTTAAATAAAATATAATCCCCTTTTCTTATAATAATATATGCTTATAATTAGACATGAACACAGAACTTTCTAAAATAAATTTTGTACCATTAGAGCTTGCCTCAATTTCTAAACTTTTGAGCAATGCGACCTTTTTTTTCCCTCTCTAAGCTTTGACTAAATAGCACTAAAGGCTAACTAAGTTAACGGGACAAAAAACCTTAGAAAGTTCCATTCGGATAGGTAAGTCAAGGGAGAACAGTAACACAGTCATAGAAAGGTACATTTTTATATATAAATGATGAAAAGGGGGAGGAATGCGACAAATTACAGCTAATATTCCAAATAAGGAGTGCACTTTTGGGGAACATTAACACATACACTGTTTTATAATTGCTCCCAGGACTGATCTACCTTAGCCAAGTCTCAAAAAAAGATGACTACAAAGGATTCTTTTTTAACAACTTTATTTGACAGCAAAAAGTAAAAATAAAAAATAAAAACGCTGCATTTATGAAATCAAAAAAACAATATCCAGATCACAAACAGCGACGGTGAAAGCAGAAATCAGGAATTATACTATTAAGTGAAAAAAAATTGAAATAAAAGTTGTTACAAGTACAATACGTTAAAAATGATGTTACTAATATTAAATTTTTATTAATTTTAAAAATGTCAAAATGATTTTGAATTCTCACCTTCCTAAATATGGGTTTTTAAATAAACATCTTCAGTCCATACAATTAACGAATGACACAATACATTCACAAAATTAACAGACAAAAGGACACCCTGATCAGAAAGTTCCGCTTGACACAACCACAAGTTTTGAAAAAAGTGAAGTGTCAAAATAAAAACAAGGTTTTATTGTTGTTGTTTATTACTCAAAATTTCAACGTACAAAATCTATGCCTGAAAAAAATAAATAAATAGGGAAAATTTTTTGGCACTGGAAAATAAGGAAAATGATTAAAATAAAAAAAAAATGCTTGAAAAATTTTCACCCTAGGCGTTTTATTTTCATTTAGAATATATAAAATAAAAAATCAAAATGGAGGAAACACGTAATAAGTTAAATATAATTTTTTTTTAATATATAAAAAAAAAAAAAGCTGATGACCAGAAAATTTATGGTTGTATTTACAAAAACAGAAAAAACAGTGCGGGGTTGGCATAGGTTTATATACGTCGCTTTGCAAATGTGAATTTAGTGAGTACAATTTTCTTTACAATTTTAGGGCAATAGAGTACAAAGTGGGACTTTTTAATATAAACTTTATTTAGGAGGGGGAGAACGGGAAAAACTGGATAGAATAAAGGATGAAAATGATTTTTTTTTTTTTTGGTACATATGGCTTTTAGTAAATTTTTACTTTATGGAAAGGCAGATAGAAAGGTGTCGAGGATTTGGAGGCCTCCCCTCCTGCAGGCCCTCGACATCGTTTTATCAGCCAGGTATGGGGAGAGGGATGGGGTTGGTTTTGGTTTTTTTTAATTATCGCCGCCCTCTTGTGGCTCATCACCGTCGCCTTGAGTATCGGACGTCCACAGTGTCAAGTTGTCTCGCAGCAACTGCATAATAAGCGTGGAGTCTTTGTAGCTGTCTTCGTTTAGCGTATCGAGCTCCGCTATCGCATCATCAAAGCCTACGAAAAAATTAAATAAGCATACAGCGAAAATAAAAAAACGCAACAGTTTAGGTTAAACCAAACGGAACAACATGAGCAAAATTAGTAAAAAAAAGGGTTAGTTGGTTTAAATAAGTGTCATGGAACTTTTTAGGTTTCTCGCTCATGTTGTTACCTGTTTGGCAAGATGGCAAGCTCGACCCTGAGAATTGATGATTTCATAATAAAAAACTGAGAAATTGAGCGCTAGGCCCAAACGAATCGGGTGGGTTGGTTGCATTTTAGATTTAGCAATATCGAAAGCCTCTTGATAAGCTTTTTGTGAATCATCCACCACCGCTGCAACGACAAAGAAATATATAAGAAAACATGAAATCGCCATTTTTCCCCTTTTCGAGCTTTCCTAAACTGCTGCCATTATGGCAGACAAACCTGTTTGGCAAGATGACACGCTTTGTCCGGTGAATTGAGAATTTCGTAATAGAAGACTGAAAAATTCAGCGCAAGACCTAGCCTGATAGGGTGTGTAGGCTGCATCTTGGACTTGCTGATTTCAAAAGCGTCTTGGTACGCTTTTTGTGAATCTTCGACGACCGCTAAAAAATATCTTTATGCTTCACAAATATGTCCAAATTTATAAGATTCATATTTATTATATGAGAAAATAAATATTATTAATACGAAATAAGATACTAACCATTTCGTGTGTCGCCAGTCGCAACCTCAGCAAGGTACCTGTAGTAATCGCCTTTCATTTTCAAGTAAAATACTTTACTTTCAGCATTGCTAGCCTTGGGGATAAGGAATCTGTCTAATAACGTCTGCAACAGAAAATAAATAAATAAAATAATGTATCGACATAAATGTGGCATCTTTGTATTGCAAACTTATGTAAGATGGTCAACGGTTTTTAGGTTTGGAACGGAGCATGCGCCGGATTTGCACAACGTCAGGCAGTGTTGGGCGTAATCGTAATCGCAATCGGAATTACGATTATGATTACAATCGTATTCGTATTGTTTTCTGCGATTACGATTGTAGTCGCATTTTTTTAACGATTACAACCATAATCGTATTTTTTTTTCTGCGATTACAATCGTAATTGTTTTTTTTTTCTGCGATTACCATTATAATCGTATTTTTTCCGTGATTAAATCGTAATCGCATTTTTTTTCGGCGATTACGAGCGTAATCGTATTTTCGTTAGCGTTTACGGCTCGTATATGACATCAGGTAATCTCAGTAAAAATGTCATATACGAGCCGTAAATGCTAACGAAAATACGATTACGCCCGTAATCGCAGAAAAAAATACGATTACGACTGTAATCGCAGAAAAAAATACGATTATAATGGCAATCGCAGAAAACAATACGATTATAATGGTAATTGCAGAAAAAATAGGATTATAATGGTAATTGCAGAAAAAAAACCATTACGATTGTAATCGCAGAAAAAAAATACGATTACGGTTGTAATCGCAGAAAAAAATACGATTACGGTTGTAATCGTAAAAAAATGCGATTACAATCATAATCGCAGAAAAAAATAAGAATGCCCCGATTCTTCTGCGCATGCTCCAGGAGTTTCAAACTGCAAAGTCTTGTAAGATGGTCAACGGTAAAATTTTAGCTTTGTTAAAACAGTTTCCTGGTTTGGAACTCCTGGAGCATGCGCAGAAGGATATGCACGACGTCAGGTGACTTCAGCTTTGACGGAAAAACTGTTTGAACAACGTCAAATTAGACGTCCTAATTCTTCTGCGCATGCTCCAGGAGTTTCAAACTGCAAAGTCTTGTAAGATGGTCAACGGTAAAATTTTAGCTTTGTTAAACGGTTTCCTGGTCTGGAACTCCTGGAGCATGCGCAGAAGGATATGCACGACGTCAGGTGACTTCAGATTTGACGGAAAACTGTTTGAACGACGTCAAATTTGACGTCCTAATTCTTCTGCGCATGCTCCAGGGGTTCCAAACTGTGGTTGGAACAAAGCTATTAATCAAGAAACTTGGTCGCGGCATTTTAGGGTGGCATCATTGAAATTTTAAGGCCAGGTGTCGCCAAGATTTGATGTCCTTGAAATAAAAAATGTTTGGAATTTAAAATAATCCCACTCATCCAACCTACACGTTTTTAAAATCATTTTTGAAATGAGGATTATTGGGTAAATTTTATGATCCACAACTAGTGAAAAGCAATGAGGTCAAGAGGGTGGAATTTCTGAATAGAGAAAAGGAGGGGATGAGTCAAGTAGCCGCCACTACGAGCCACAGGGGTTTTTCCAAGGATAATCAGGAGTGAAGGCGTCAAAAAATTCAATAGCCACCTTTAGTTTTATGATCCCCGTTTATATAAAAATTTTATATGTTGAATTTAAAAAAAAGTATGAAGATAAGGGGAGGGGATTTTGAAAGAAAGGAACCGAGAGGTGGGTGGCTCCGGGTCCCGGGAGGAAAAGCAATCAATGAGTCGATACTGGTTGCCCAGAAAGGGACCGCGCCCCACCGATGACGTCATAAGTCATCTGCGCAAGCCCTTCCACGCTCTTCACGCTTATTACAACCTCTTTTTTTTTGAATATGCAATAAATTATATTATTCAGAGACTATAGAAAATGCGCGTCTTCGTACTTTCATTCTGCCCTATTTCCCGACTTATTAAAATTCTATTAAGTGAAAGCTTCTGATTAATTAAAAAAATGAAAAGATTTTTTTCTAATTCAGACTTCGTGACGGTGAGCCTCGTTAAGGACTTTGGAAGTCTTTTCCCATTTTGAGGGAGGAAAAACGAAAGTTCATACATAAATTTTCACGAAAAAAGCATGAAAATGGGCTGTAAAACTTGAGCAACACAGCCAATCTCACTTTCGACAACGAAAGCACAGATGGCCTATGCTAAACGATGAAAGAAAGGGTGTGTGATTTAGGAGGCATAAAAGTGAAGTTTTAGTCTTGAAGGCTGTGAAATCAGGGACAGTGAGCTAGGTCATGTTGCTACTCCACTAAAAGATAAAAAATTCCGAGGCGTAATTCAATGGCTGTTCTATCTGAATGACATAAGAAAAAAATCTGGAAGTAGGAAGAAAACTTGTACGGTTTTCACGTATTAAGGTCGAGCGAACATAATCAAAAAAGGAGGGAGGTCGCATGCCTTGTTTAGACCTCAGTGAATCACGTTGAGTCATGACTTAACCCCAGAGGGCGAATCAAATGCGTTTCGTTCGATTTTCGTCCGAAATTTACAAACACCTGTTTGACCCAGATATTCTACGAATTGAAAAACGAGATAAACCCCTCTAGTAGAAGCGCTATTCAGACGGTACCACCCCTTCCTGTAAAACCATTGTACGCGAGTATCCTGCGGGTGTGGCGTTCAATAACAAAATAAGAGGCCTTTTAATTTCTCTCACCCCCTCTTTTAAACATTAAAAGCCGAATTATCTCATCGCATGTTCTATTTTTCTTTCTCAGTCGCTCCTGACGGGAATAAATTATTCGCGAGCCACTCAATTTAGTCAATTGAAGAAGCAAAAAGACAGAAAACAAATTATAAAATCAAAATGAACTCTGAAAATTTTAATGAAAATCGCTAGGTTTTATTAGGTGTACAAAATGAAACTCGGCTAAAATCTACAAAATTCAAATTTTGTGGCTGAGTTTCATTTTGTACACCTAATAAATTAAAATTGTAGGAAATTTAATTTTCTATAAATTTGTACTTAATTATTTTTTTCTAGGATGCACCATTTTCGGAAAATAATTTTTTTTAAAATAAATTTATCTTGAAAACACTGCGTCTAGAGAAAAAATGAATAGATAAAAATTAAAGAGAATTAAATTTCCAACAGATTTTATTTAGTGCATTTTTTCAAATCTGTAACGGTTTACGATTTACAAGCCTTTAAAAATTAACCTTCTTAATGGTTATATTCAATAACCTTCTTACACGGAGAAGATCAACTTTTGATGGACTTTAAAGTCAAAATGTTCAAAATTTTGAAAAAATGAACTTACAAAATTAAATTTACCCTGTGGCTGAGTTTCATTTTGTACACCTAATAGATTGGGATATTTCGAGAATTCTATAAACAGTCCTAAACAAACAAATCGGCTTTTAAGCGCAGCAGGCCTAGAGGAAAAATTGCGAAATGAATAAAAGAAAAAAAAATTCTTTGCATTCCGGAAACCGTTTATTTACCGCCTCCTTGATATTTACGCAACAGGACGAGGGTTAAATGGCAACATGGCCTAACTAATTAAGAGGAAAAGCAAGAATATTGGGTAGCACGGAGATTCCGAAGAATTTAGCGAGGATTGTCAAGGTCTTATGTGCGATTAATGATTACGCACGACCATCATTTTTTTGCTCCTGGTTTCCGTTTAGTAAGAAAAATTCCAAGCAACTGTAATCGGTTTACAGTACTGGAAAAACGCTTATTTCAGAACGACCTTATGAAGTCACGTGTGTCCGCATAAATTAATCAAGCTCAACTTGACGATTTTATTCTAGTCACGTGAAAAGGAAGTCTTTGCTTTCAGGCTGAATATACGGATGACATCGTAAGATATATTTAAATCAAAACAATAATGGAGAAATGGTAGAGGTGAACTTCAAGGTAACTCTTTGTTTCCGGCTTCTGTACCTACGAAATCAGGGATAGTCAACGATGGAGAGAAAGCCTGAAGAGGCTTTCAAAGCCGAAACGCGTCGTGAGATGCCCGTTGACACAGTCATTTTTCTTCATTACTGGTTTTGATTTCTAAGCTGCTGTTAAGTTAATATCTCGATAACGGCCGGCCTGAGGATGAAAATTTACTAAGTACTTTTTGTAGGAAATTAATTTTCTTTCAGTTGCTTTTATTAATTTTTTATGTAGGATTAACCGTTTAGAAGATATGATCGAAAAAATCACTTAAGTTAATATTCGATAACGGCAGGCTAGAGATAAAAAGTATATTTTCTTTTTGTAGGAAATTTAAAATATCTCGATAACGGCCGGCCTGAGGATGAAAATTACTAAGTCTTTTTGTAGGAATTTAATTTCCTTTCAGTTTGCTATTATTAATTTTTGTGTAGGATTAACCGTTTAGAAGATATGATCGAAAAAAGATCACTTAAGTTAATATCTCGATAACGGCCGGCTGAGGATGAAAATTTACTAAGTACTTTTTGTAGGAAATTAATTTTCCTTTCAGTTTGCTTTTATTAATTTTTTGTAGGATTAACTGTTTAGAAGATATGATCGAAAAAAGATGACTTAAAGAAGTAATGAATGGTACTTACTAAGACGTCGTAGCAGATATCTCTAAGTTCTTTTTCGACCTTCTCCCTGTATTCTCTGGCCATTTGCTGTTTGCGTTCTGAGCCTTCTGTTTTTTGTTCTATGGATGAGATGACTCTCCAGGAGGATCTTCGGGCCCCAACGACATTCTTGTAGGCGACTGAAAGGAGGTTCCTCTCTTCGTTCGAGAGCTCGACTCCGGTTTCCGTGACCGCCTTCATCGTTGAGGCCATATCGTCGTAGCGTTCCGCTTGTTCGGCGAGTTTCGCCCTTGGACCAACTCTTCTTTGTCGGCTGACATACCTACCTCTGAAAAGGAAGAAAACGTCTATTAAATTGGGTGTGGGGTGCGACAAAAACCGACAGTCAACACTTTGCTATCAACCGAGCAAACCAAATAATGAAAACCTGCGTACAATTTTGCTTAAACACGGCCAGCACAACTTCCTTCAATTGAACCAAAAACACAGCTTTGTTCCAACCCCAGTTTGAAACTCCTGGAACATGCGCAGAAGGATTTGACGTCAGATGACTTCAGCTTTGGCGGACAAACGATTTGAACGCAGTCAAATTTGACGTCCAAATCCTGCGCATGCTCCAGTTGGAACAAAGCTACAATTTTGTTTCATAGGTTGTTCAACTTAACAGATTCTGCCTGGGAGGAAAAACTCTGTCAGGTCAACTGAAAATCGATTGCCATATTATTGCCCCTTCACGGTTAACTGGGTTGACAAAATCCGCAGTTTTTTCTACAACTAAAGACTGAAAAATAAAACGAGAAAAGGGACTATTAAGGTCGATCCACACATATCCGTGCGTGACGCGACGTGACGTACCGTACAGGGACCTTCAGTGGAAAAAAAATATCGGCAGACGAAATTTTTAGTAAACTAAAGGGGGAAAGACGGAGCGTGTTCAGACATGAACGGCACAGTGACGCTCCGCCGCTCACAGTGCTCTTCCGGCATCACCGGTGTCTACAAGAAGTACGGCCTCGCCGATATTTTTCTGCTATACCGACGTGAAAACGAGTTCGCTCTCTTCATTGATTTTTAATTTTTCTGAGTGTGCCATATTTTGAATATGAACGACGAGCTCTTATTGAGCTGGTTCGGGAAAGGCCCGTGATATATGACCTGCAAGACCCCAAGTACCTGAATGATTGGAAGGGAAATTTGGCAGGAAATTGGCCTCAATCTTCTCTTCTTCTTCCTCGTCTAAAATTAATGCCATTACTGCGAGGTCTTCTGTGGAGAATTCATTATGCACAAGCCTGAACTGAAAACTAAGATCACTCGAGCAGACATGCTTGATCACTGAAGAACACTGACACGGAAAGGTACGGTACTGTGTGAATGGCAGTGAAAATTTATCACGGATGTCACTGGAGGATACTGAACACGGAGGGCAACGGTGCCGTCACGTCACGGATATGTGGATCGACCTTTAAAAGTACGATTGAACTCAAGAGTAGTGAAATGCAACACTTGCTAAAAAATATCAAACGGTTCTATTGAAAAATAGATACTAATCATTTTGTTCCAACCGCAGTTTGAAACTATTGGAGCATGCGCAGAAGGACTTCAGATTTGACGGACAAACGATTCGGACGTCAATTTTGACGTCAAAATCCTTCTGCGCATGCTCCAGGAGCTTCAGACCAAGCTATTAAAGTAAGACTTTTACGAAAAACTAAAATACCAGAATGTTCCAACCTCAGTTTGAACTATTGGAGCATGCGCAGAAGGATTTGGACTTCAGATTTGACGGATAACGATTCGGACGTCAATTTTGACGTCAAAATTCTTCTGCGCATGCTCCAGGAGTTTCAGACCAAGCTATAAAAGTAGACTCTTACGACGAAGAAACGAAAATACCAGAATGTTCCAACCGCAGTTTAAAACTATTGGAGCATGCGCAGAAGGATTTGGACTTCAGATTTGACGGACAAACGATTCGGACGTCAATTTTGACGTCAAATCCTTCTGCGCATGCTCCAGGAGTTTCAGAACAAGCTATTAAAGTACTCTTACGAAGAAACGAAAATACCAGAATGATGATGATGAAAAATTTCCGTTTCACTTACGGAAATGAGTCAGAGTGGAACTTCTTTCTTATTGGACTTACGCCAAGAGGTTTAACCTCTTAATTTTCAGAAAAAGGGAGAAAGTCAATTTTGTCCTCATGTCTAAAGCTCCAGGGACAACATCCCAGTGACGTATAAGGCAATGACTATTTTAACCTACATAGCCCGTAAATTTTAAAAAATTTCATAATCTGAAACTCCTGGAGAATGCGCAGAAGGATTTTGACGTCAAAATTGACGTCGTCCGTCAAATCTGAAGTCCAAAGCCTTCTGCGCATGCTCCAATGAGTCGAGAAAATGGTTTTGAACTTAGAATTTTAATTTGAAGGGGTGGAATACAAGCGTTTCTATGGTCAAGCGGCACTGCGGTAGTCTTCAGACCCCCCCCTCACACACACATACAAAACCAATTTAGATACGGCGTTCTTGCCAAATCTTAGCAAAATTCAATAAAATATTTTGCTTTAAGTTTTTCTATCTGCAGAACTAAGTTTTATAGGTGTTGGCCTGCGGTTTCAGACGTGCGAAGGTTAATGAACTGACCGGTAGGTGACCACAATATTCTAAAGCTATTTGTGCTTATTAAAAAAAGAAATGACCTACACTTCAAGGATGGGCAGATAAAAGATACAGGAAAGGACTTTTTATTGGATTCAAATAATGGAAGTTCGGCAGTATCTACTTTTACAGAGATTTCGAGATACATATATTAGCCAACCGTTTGAAACTCCTGGAGCATGCGCAGAAGGATTTTGTCGTCAAAATTGACGTCCGAATCGTTTGTCCGTCAAATCTGAAGTCCAAATCTGCGCATGCTCCAATAGTTTCAAACTGAGGTTGGAACATTTGGTATTTTAGTTTCTTCGTAAAAGTCTTACTTTTAATAGCTTGGTCTGAAGCTCCTGGAGTATGCGCAGAAGGACGTCAATTTAGACGTACAAACGATTCGGACGTCAATTTGACGTCAAAATCCTTCTGCGCATGCTCCAAGAGTTATAAGGAGTTTCAGACCAAGCTATTAAAAGTAAGACTCTTACGAAGAAACGAAAATACCAGAATGTTCCAACCTCAGTTTCAAACTAGTGGAGCATGCGCAAAAGGATTTGGACTTCTGATTTGACGGACAACTATTGAACGAAGTCAAATTTGACGTCCAAATCCTTCTGGGCATGCTCCTGGAGTTTCAACGGTTGGAACAAAGCTATATTTATAAAAACTTATCGAGCAGTTTG